>JAIPRL010000461.1:99109-124132 GCA_025469235.1 Pemphigus obesinymphae | reverse complement strand
ACCACCTAATCCTAGGTTCCTTAACTATATTTTTCTTTTTGTACACCCTCTTTTTCCTACACCAAATATCCATAACCATTAACCTATGTTGTGCTGTCACACTTTCCCCAGGGATCACCTTACAGTCCTTACACTGTTTCAAACCCCCTCTCTTCCACATAAAATAATTAATTTGTGATTTGTTCCCTCCACTCTTATAAGTTATATAATGCTCTTCCCTCTTCCTAAAATAAGTGTTCACAATTGCTAATTCTTATGCAGATGCAAAGTAAAGTATTTTTTCTCCAGCCTCATTTCTTTCTCCATACCCATACCCTCCATGCACTCTATCATAATCTATTCTATCACAGCCTACATGTCCATTCATATCCTAAAGAATACAAGTATATTAATCTAATATAAAATACAATATTTATTAAATATATCATAGTAGATACCTATTATATTGCATTTGTTATTTAGTAGGTTAATATACATGAAATCATAAGAAATAAAAGCTGTAGGTATACTTATAATTTCGTGGCAATGTACATTTGGTGAATATTTATTTTGTATTAATTTAATTAATTTGTAACATTATTTGGATGAAAGTACAATAATTTATTATCTAAAATAATAAATACCAATATGTAAATAACGAAATATCAAAATATATTATTTACTTTAATAAATAAATATGAATTTCAGTAGGTACCTAACTATTAATTTCATTAAATTCAATTTATTGATAAAATGAGTACCTACAACAAACTTATAATTATTTTACTAGAATTGTATTTACTATGATCTTATTTTGAATATTTATCTAGCATGAAAAATAAAACAAATGCATACAAATATTAAAAATGTAATAAAAAATTATTCAATACCTATACATTTATCAAACAATTACATTTGGAAGTCTGGACAAAATATAAAATAAAAATGTCTAAATTCATGTAAAAATCTACAATACAAGGTGTACGAAGTATTCATGTAGTTTTTATATAATAGCTACAGTTATAGGTAGGTACTATTTTTTCATACATTTGAGATGGTATATTTTTTAATTGAAACATATCTCTACTGCATACAAGGAATACTGAAATCACTTTCTATTAATTAATCACTGCATTAATTTAAATTAAATATTCATAAATGAGTCTATTATATCATATGTATTAATTATAAAACAAATTAATTAATTTTTATTAAAAATAAAACAATATAAGATAATTAGCTATAATGACAATAATACAAACTAGTTACAAAACAATAATTTAAATCAAGATAACATAATTTGTAGATAATACGTGTACGTCGTGATCCGAATCGCACGTAGCAAAATCTATAATATAACACAATTTATCCTAGCTGTGGCCGAGATATACTGAATGTCTAAATGGTGGTGCTATACAAGAAACCACCTATAAATATAAACAACATTTAATTATAACATGCATATAATTTGTGATTTAATCTACTGTATGGTAATATAATAAATTGCCAATTAAAAGCTCATCTATTTAATGTTGTATGGGAATAAAGAGAATATTTTTCTAGTATATAATTAAAATCCTGCCAATTATTTCAAAACAAAAATAAAAATAAACATTATTGTAAAACTAATAGCTTCGCTTAGAATCTAATAATTCTAAATAAAACTCAAATTTTTCGGATATAATTTATAAAACGTACAACTGACATTGTATTAAATTTTCAACGCTTAAATCCAAAAATTACTGCTTTTATGGATTTAAGTACTTCGAAGTCTATAATTGCTATAAATAATCCAAAATGAAAGAAATTATTTGTATACGTTAACATAGGATAAGGTTTCATATTTGGTGTAAATTTCTAAACTATAAGACTATTATTTTTGGAATTACGAAGTAATAAGCATATTCGATTTTGACAAAATCACGATTTTACTGTTTTTTTTTTTTTCTCATTTATTGGTAGTTTTTTCTTACTCATTAAAAACCTATTGAGAAAATCGAAAATGACCCAAGTAGCTTCCAATGCAATTTGCTACCAGAAAATGGGTACACATGTAATAATTGGACCAAGTCTTCTGGTCGAATAGTTGTTTCCATAAGAAGAAAAAATAAATATCATTGTAAAACCGCTCAGAATCTAAAATATTTTAAAAAGTAAAAAAAAAAAGTAGAATTGTTAAAAAAATTAAATAAGTTTTCAAAAATGTTATTAAACTATTCAGTCAATCATTACAATGGACAAAAAATAGGTTTTTTTAGTGTGTAAAACTGGTTTGTAGAGAGCTGCCAAAAGATATCCCATCTGCATTATTCTGCATTAGCATAAACACCCTAAAATATAAACATTTTTTTATAATATTAATTGAAATTAAAAATTAAATCTAGAAACTTAATAATTTGATTACAAATTTTACTTTTTAGTGCCTTCGGCTGATAAATTAAAATGTATCATGATGGAGAATGGAGGTGTTTACCATCATTACCACAGGCCTAATCTAACCACACATGTGATAGCAAGCAATTTACCTACTGCTAAATTAAAACTACTTAAACAATATAAAATTGTAAAACCAGAGTGGATATCCAATAGTCTAAAAGAAGGAAGACTGTTAAATTACAGAGATTATTTACTTTTTATTGACACACCAGATCAACTGAAAATAGATTTCCCAGTACGTGCAAAAAATGCATCAGAACCTAATTTTTTATTAGAGTTCTATAAAAACTCCAGATTGCACTTAATATCAACTATGGCAAAGACATTTAAACATTTGGTGAATGATACACGAAAACGAAATCAAACTGACTATCCCGGGCGACAACGATTAAAAGAATGGATCGAACATAATAAGATTATAGACTACAATATATTACAAGACACAGAATTTGATTCTCAAAAAATAGTTATGCACATAGATATGGATTGCTTTTTTGTGTCTGTTGGTTTAATTGAAAGATCGGAACTTCGAGGATTTCCCGTAGCAGTTACACATGCCAAAGGAAACTTATCTATGAAAAGAGAAGGTGTAGATCGGGAAGCTGAGTTTGGTTTGTATGTAAAACGTTGGAGAGGTAAAGACGAAAATTCTGATGAAGAAGTGCAAGAAATTCAATCTCGATCAACTAAAAGAGACGGAATTAATGAAATGGATTCAATGGCAGAGATTGCTTGTTGTAGTTATGAAGCTAGAAGCGTTGGTATCAAAAATGGAATGCTGGTGGGTCGGGCATTAAAAATGTGTCCTAATCTGAAATTGATACCATATAATTTTGAACAGTATAAAAATGTTTCTTATACTTTATACACACACATAATGAATGAGTAAGTAAATATCATTTATAAATTATAAATACTATTTTATCGAGATTCAAATAATAGATCATTAATCATATTAAATATATTGAGTGCCTTTTGGAAGCTTTTTCAATAAAGTATTTTCAACTATAAAACATTGATTCATATTAATTAAGGAATTTAATTTAAATCATGTTTACTATAGTTGAGCGAGTATTGTTTTTTGTATACAAGTTGAGTCGAGTATTAATATTTTCGAGTCGAGTCAAGTTAAAAATCAAGTACTTAAAAATACTTGAGCATTGAAAAATAACAGAGTATTAGAAAATATCTGAGCATTGGAAAATACTCGAGTATATTATATAAAATGTATACAATTTTTATGTCAAAAAATAGGAACCAATTTTCCATGTGAAAAATAAAAACAGTAAAAAAACTAATACTCAACCTAGTGGTGTTTTATTGAAAATGCCCTCAGAAATGCTTGTCAAAATATTTTGTAATATTTATTATTCACTAGTGCCTTTATAATCACTGCTGACATGTTAGTACATTTATTAATTATTATTAATTTTATAAAGGAGTAAATAAAAATAAAATAAAATTCATCTTTAGTCTTTATTATATAATATACTTTGAAAAAATATATATAGACTATAGAGTGGGTAATCACTAATCGGAGTCCAAGGAAATCCTCAATCATTAACAATAACAATGTATTTTTGTAAACAATTTTTCAGAACCATTATAATTTATGAGGTTTATATATTTTTTCATATTCAAATAAAACACCAGTCATCAATATTATATAATCTTTAAATAAATCTTTACGAATACAAATTATGGAGTAAAGTAGAGTACTCAAATAGTCGTTAAGTACTCGAAAGAAATTTGAGTAAAATCGAGTACTCGGATTTACAAGTATTAAAAAAAATTTGCTAAGTCGAGTACCTACTTGATTCGACTTGACTCAAGAATTTTTTTAAAGTCGAGTACTCGCCCAACTCTAATGTTTATTATAATAAATGCAATGTTGATTTTTTTCAAATATTTTATGTTATTAATTGTTGTAGTTATACACTTGATGTGGAAGCAGTTAGCTGTGATGAATTGTATTTAGATTGTACACAAATATTGAAAACCACTAAAGCATCGCCTATTGAACTAGCTACTTTTCTTCGTAAAGAAATAAAAGTAATATTTATTTGACAATATTGTAAATACAAATTTTGATAGTCAATAGTATTATTATTTTATTACTATAGGAAAAAACCCAATGTCCATGTTCTATAGGCATTGGCTCAAACTGTCTACTTGCCAGACTAGCTACTAAGAAAGCTAAACCAGATGGTCAATTTTATTTGGAACCTGGTATTGTTATGGACTTTATGAAAAACATTAATGTTTCTGATGTACCGGGTAATTCAAAATATTAATTTATTTTATTATAACTCACTAGTCATTACATTAAAGTATTAAATTTAATTAAGGTATTGGAAAAGCATTGGGGCATAAATTGTCAACACTTGGCATCAACACATGTAGTGAATTAATTTCACTATCTCTTCAAATGCTTCAAAATGAATTTGGCAATAAAACCGGACTTTCGCTGTATAAGTAAATATCTACATATTGATAATGATGATTAATTTTGAAGAAATTAAGACTTTTAAATTCCAAACAATCCATTTTTTAATACAAATTAACGTATTACTATTAAGGCTCTCTGTGGTGAGTTTTACACTAATTGAACAATTGATGGAGTTGTCCAATAAATATTTATAGAACAAATATTAAAATATTAAATATAAAAATTAAAAAGTAAAAATTTAACTAAAAGTTCTTTTATCAAAAAACTATTTTCAAAATGCATATTAAACTATAGATTAAATCACTATGATGGACAAGATATAAACATTTTTGAGTAAAATTTAGAGCTATCGCAGGTAGCAAATTTTATCAAGTAACAGGTACCGGGTAATTTTTGATTAACTGTACCCGATATCAGGTACTTGGTTGGATATTTTTACTGGCTGAATACTTAATATTAACCAGATATTTCTCATTAAAATAATAAAAACTAAGTAATAAATTTTAATTTTTGCAAAGAAACTATAATAATTATTTAAGACTTAAGTAATAGCTAAACACCAAGAAAGAAGTAGGTATATTTTATCAATTGGTGATTCAAACTGCTCAAAATTTTTTGAAACAGGTTTCCCAATCTTAAATTCTGAGAAAAGGCCAGGGGATTATATATTTTTTTAGATTAATTTATAAGCCGAGTACCCGTAAAGATTTTGTTAGGCTTGCTAAGTACCAAGTATTACAATACATACCGGGTATCACGTATTAAACGGGTACCCGCGACATTTAGAAAAATCAATGGTAATTTATACATGTATGTTTGAGCTTATGTTATCTGGGTGTAGAATAATTTTAATGTTATAATACAGTTATGTGAAGTAGGGCTTACACACACTATAATCCATTTATACACACATGTCATTCAAAACATGTCTATGCTATAACTATTAACAACACAGAGCTGCCTTAATATGTTTAGATTAACTCTTTATATATAAACATTAATCAATATCATTAAATTAAAACATGCTGTAAACATATGCATTTTTTTTTTTTATCAGTTTATGGATATAAAATTAAATATACTAACCATTAAAACTATTTTCCTTTTAATTTATAAGGTATTTTTTGTATGACTGCATAATGAACCTGTTGAACTTTTAATAGTCCATTCTTTAAATCTTAGTTTAAACTAACATACTGTTAAACATATCTGTTGTAAAAACTAACAGACCTTTATACAGATTACCATAAGAAATGGTAAAAAATGAACAAAAAATAAAATGCAAATAATTATAATAAATTATTAAAGTAGTTAGATACCTATGTTGTTATTGCGAATATTAGAAAAATGTTATCAACTATGATATGAAAATGTACTATTAAATTTTAATGACCTGAAATCAGGTGACAGTAGAAGACGGGTAGCAATTGTTAATACTTATTTTAGAAAATGAAAAAAACATTATATAACCTATATAAGAGTGGAGAGAAATCACAAAATCATTATTCTATGTGGAAAAGAGGAAGTAAACAGTGTAAGAACTGTAAACTAATTCCAGGTGGAAGTGTGATAACACAACATAGGTTAACGAGTATGAAGACTTGGTGTAAAAAAAAGAGGATACACAAAAAGAAAAATGTATATAAGAAACTGAGGATTATGTGGTGGAAACTAACGGGTGAGAATGAAAAAGTATTTACAAAAAAGCAGATTAATCAGGGGTGTGGAACATGGAAGGGAATATAAATGAAATCTGGGAAAAGATAACAGAGGGGTTGCTAAGGAAGTCGTTGACGAGAGTATAATTAGTATGCCAGGGGATAAGCAAACATAGTGGTCGGCAAAAGAAGTGCAGTATAATATCAAAGAAAAAATACAGTTAAAGGAATGGCAGAAAACTAGAAAGAGGGATTATTGGGTAGGGTATAAAAGTTCATCTAAAGCAACAAAAGGTGCAATAAATAAAACTAAAAAAAAAGGTGCTCACTTAACTCACATCTGACTATTTCTCTTTCTCTGAGCTTAGAACAAAATGCAAAAAACAATGCAAAACAAATTATAAAACTTTTATCAACTCTACTGAAAAACACTAACTTCTTTTCCTTCCTATTTTTGGAAATATGTAAGGAATTTGAGGGAAAACCCTCCCATCCCTTCTATAGTACACATAAATAATGTGTCTTCGGGGTCTCCTACTGAATTTCTTGATAAATTACCATACGATCTTCCGCCTAACATAAATTTTTCTCCTAATGATGTCCTTTTTGGTCTCTTTAAAACTCTTAATAAAACACATTTTCAAGTGGACCTGATAAAATAACTGCCGCTCTCAATTTTCTCCCACTTTTTTACTTTTCAGGCGCTCTCTGGATAAAGGTATCTTCCGTTCTGTTTGGAAAATTTGTTCTATAACCCCTATTTTTAAATTTGGTAACCCATCTGATGTCAAAAATTTTAAGCCCATTTCTATCATTCCCCACTTAGCTAAACTGTTTGAATCAATCATTTACTCCTACATAATATGAAGTTTAAATCATATTGTAATGGATGAGTAGCATGGTTTTAGACCTGGGAAGTCTACTACTATTAGTGTCGTTTTTACATCATATATATCTGAAGTTATTGAATGTGGTGGTCAAGTTGATGTAATTTTCACCGATTTTAAAAATGCTTTTGAAACTGTTGACTATGGTCTCCTATTCCATGTACTTAAATGCCTTGGCATAGGATACCCACAACTCTCATGATTAAAATCCTACATCAGAAATAAACAACAGTTTGTTAAAGTCCTTAATTCTATTTCATCATTAAATGTTGTACCTTCTGGTGTTTCTCAGAGTGGTTATATAAGTCCCCTTCTATTCATATTGTTTGTCAATTCCATTAAAAACTGAATCTCTAATGCTAAACTTCAACTCTTTATTGACGATTTAAAAATTTATCTGAATATAGTCTCTCCTGATAGTTCTCAATCTCTCCAATCAGAACTGGATATTTTTTACACTTGGTCCATATATATTGGACTTGTTCTAAATCATGCAAAATGTCACATAATGATGTTTTCTTTTACTCTCCTATGCTCTACAATATTACTGTATAGGTGGTGTTACTCTTAATTGTGTTCTCCTCTTCAAAGATCTAGGTATTCATCTCACTACTTTAAACTTTGACCATCATATTAATATTACCATCGACAAAGCTCTCAAAGTTTTTGGTTTTATAAATCGCAACACAATAATATTGAACTGCTTCCGTGCACTTTACTTGACTTTGGTTCACACTATTTTAGAGTTTGGAGTGAATGAATAGCACCCTTACTTAGCTAAGGACCAATTACGTATTGAGCGCGTAGGTACTAAACAAATTCCTTGCCCATTTGACCAATTTCCTTAAAATTGAACATCTTCGTCATGATTATTCCCTTCCTCCTCTTGACGTTCTGACCCTGATTTACATTTCAATTCTTCAATCATCTCGAAGATATCCCAGATCTACTATCCTGCATTTATTTTCATGTACCCACTTACTTTTCAAGAAACCATTCTCTCTTCCATGTCCATTCCATTCCACCAATTACGGCCTTAATAATCCTTTACACAGGATGCTACATTACGTTAATTCAACCAATATTAATTTTTCGATTTTAACGAATTTG
This sequence comes from Pemphigus obesinymphae, assembly GCA_025469235.1. NCBI lineage: Eukaryota > Metazoa > Arthropoda > Insecta > Hemiptera > Aphididae > Pemphigus > Pemphigus obesinymphae. The sequence goes on along the minus strand of JAIPRL010000461.1, from coordinate 115,613 downwards.
TAGTTATATTTACTAGTTTACCTGTACGTACACAATGTACTTTCTTACTATATTTTTGTATTTTAATTGTATTGTACTTTCCTTTAAGTATTTTATAAAAATTGACAGTTTTGGCGTAAATAAATAAATAATAATAAATTAGCGAAATATGATATGAATTGTATGAGAGGCTAGGAACAAAAGAAGCATAAAAGAAGTGTACAGGCTGGCTAAAGGAAGAAAAAAACAATCCAGGGATTTTAGAAATGTTTGGTGTATAAAAGATTAGATTAAAGATTTGGAGGGAATATTAAATGAAGAATTTCCAAGTTAGGCAATTGATCAAGATGAGTGGAATTTGGGTAGAGTGGATTTATTAATAAGGAAAGAGCAAGTGTGGAGTGTTGTTGAAAAAATTAAAAATTAGAAAGCGGTGGGACTGGATGGAATACCAGTAGAAGTTTGGAAATTATTAGAAATTTTAGGTATAGAATGGCTGATAAAATTCTATTTATAAGGTACTAGTTGAAGGGAAGGGTGGAGGAAGAGTTGTGTATTACTAATAAGGGTAAATGAGTTATAGAGAAATATGCAAATTGTATAGGGATAAAACTTATGAGCTACAGTATAAATATTTGGGAAAAAAAATAGATAAAAGGGTAAGAAGTGAGACAATTGTGACTAGAAATCAGTTTGGACTTGAAAAGTGGAGGGAAACTCTTGAAAGTAAAAGACTAAGGATTAGTAGGAGTAAACCAGAATATTTGGAGTATGATTTTGGGGAAAGTGAAAAGGGAAAAGCAATAAAAATAAAACAACGTTTAAATTATTAAAAGAAGGCTTTAACTAATTAACTGAAGTATAAAAATAAATATATACCCATATTATAAAATATAACAATATATATGTATATGGGTAAATATAATAGAATGTTAGTTGATTGAGTAGAATGACTAGAGAATAATTAGTATATAAGACATAGTATAGGAGTAGCTTCGATAGTTAAAAAAATGAGGGAGAATATATTGAGATGACTCCAGCATGTATTAATGAGGGAAGAGACTGCTTCAGTAAAATTAATAAAGAAAATGTATGTTGATGGTGAGAAGGGGTGAGGAAGACTGAAAAAGAGATAGATGATGTGATATGAGGAAGTTTAGAAGATGTGGGAGATAAGAATTAAATTAAAGTGCAGTTTCGCGTTGCGGGCTCTTAATATACTTATAATTAGAGATGAGATCGGTAAATTTACAGGGTAAATGTAAATTTTACTAATATTTTTTTTTACTCTGCTTAAAATTGAATGATCCCTAATTTTAAATGTTTATACGAATGTAATAATTTTTATTTAGCCTTCTAAAGTGTATAATATAATGAATAATAATAAAATCAATAAAATATCGTTTTCCCATAAAGAATTTTAGGAATAGATAGTAAATACAAAAAAAAAAAGGTTTTTTTTTTGTTTCTATACATATAAATTACTAAATAATTGAAAAAAGCAATGGTTAGTGAAATTATGAAATAACATACAAAATTTACTTGAAAAAAATATAGGTACATATTTATAAAAAAATTACCAATTTACCGAATTTTACCAGTAAATTTCACATCTCTACCTATAGTTGTTGGTATTTTGTATGTAATTTATGTAAGAAGCACAGGGTTTACAAAAATATAATACATTACCTAACTGTCTAATAAAATTGATAAAATATACTATAATCTTGTTGATAATATTGAACTTAAATTATGTTTAAAGTTTAAACTGACCAAATTATCTTGGTCAGTAATGACTATTTTTTTGTTGATCATCATTTTATTAACCATAAATCTTATTTGTAGTTGTAATGATAATTAACATTAAATAGGTTTTCTGTTAAATGCTCTTAATTGACGATTGATAAATTGAACCTAAATAAGATAACGGTCTGTTGAAAGTTTTATTCAAAGTTTTGTATTTGTCTGATAAGAAATGTTTATTATAAATAAAATGTCAAATTTAGACATTGTCGAGGAGAAGATGATCGTAAACTCAACTATAACCATTTGCCAAAGTCAATATCCGCTGAGGTAAATTATGGTATCAGGTTCCAAAATAAAGAAGAATCAGAGAACTTTGTGAAGCAATTATGTGATGAGGTTGAAAAGCGATTAAACGATGTAGAAATGAATGGTAAAACAGTTACCTTAAAATTGATGGTATTTATAATTAAAATGAAAAATTAATTCTTAATATTTCTATAAAAAAAAAAAATGAACTCATAATGTTCCTAATTTTAAGATTCGTAATGCAGAAGCACCTAAAGAATCAGCAAAATTTTTAGGTCATGGATTTTGTGATCATATTACCAAATCAAGTTCTTTAACTAAATCGACATCAAATTCTAAAATAATTTACCAGTAAGTGTGGTAAAACATTCAAAAAACAATTTTTCATTAATTTTTTTTTTTAGGGCTGTCATTAAAATAATGAGTCAATTAGATATTGATCCTACTGAATTACGTGGAATAGGAATACAGATAAATAAATTAGAAAGTCGTACTGTAAAAGGAATTGGGCGTATTGAAAATTTTATATTAAATATGAAATCTGAACCAAAAAACAATCCAAATTTTATAAATGAAAATATTGACTGCAATAAAATAAAATCATTAAAAATATCAAAATCTAAAAGCCACCAAAGTTCTTCAATATTATATACTCATAACACAGAAATAATACCAACAATAAATAAATCAAAAATTGATACAGATTTTTTTAAACCAAAAAAAGTAAAACTAAGTCAACAACCACAAACGTCAAATTCTACAACTAATATTCCACATCATTCACTTGTAAATATAAAAATGTCTCAAATAGATCCAGAATTTCTAAATGCATTACCTACAGATTTACGTCAAGAGATAGAAAATGAATTGAAAGCTAACGAACAACAATTCTGTAAATCTATAGAACACAAAGACACATCTTCAATAGAGTTCACAATGACTAATGAAAGCTCTAAATTATATGAACATGTACGTGTTGATCAAATGAAAGAATTTGTCGAAGAATGGGTGGCCACTGAAAATGAACCAAAAACATGTGACAACATAATGGTCTCAGAATACTTATGCAACTTAGTAAAAGATACTAAAACAGAAGAAGCTTATGAAATCATAAGAAAACTTTACCGGTAACATAAAATATCAATTTTAATCCTCATAAATAATTAATTATATATATATATATTTTTTTTTAGATTAATTAAAAATAAGAATCTTTTGGCTTGGAAGCAAAGTTACTTTGATATTTTGAAAAATGTTCAAGAATTAATGCTAAATTTATATAATGCTAAAATGAAAGTAGAAAGTAAATTTTAAATAATCTAGTATATTATCAGGCAATATATTTTTATTATTTCCAGATTGAAAAAAAAAAAATGTTTTTTTTTTAATTTTTATATAAAAATAATATAAACTGAATATACCTACACAACTACCAAAACAGAATCTTTTAAAATAAATGTATAAATGTATTTTTCTTTCTTTGTGTTATTACTAATATAATGGTCGAACTGTAACAAATTTGTATACTATTTACAATCTTTTCTGAAAATGGATTTTATTTCTGCGTAAAATTTACTTTACTTAACAACTTTTTTTTTATGTTAGTTTTTAATTGTATTTTATTTTTATTTAATTTAACATAAAAAACATTGAGTCATAACATAATATACTTTATTAAAAATTCAAATCTGTATTCAGAATCCTTATTGCATCATAGTAAATCAAAATAGTATGTTAACTGTTAAAGAGTAGAATACATCAAAATTAATATTGGACATATTATGTTAAAAGAGAGAAAATATATGCTCCAATCTTCTTAACAAATTATTTAACTAAATAAAGAAGTAATTTACAAATATTGGTGAACTACAATGCAATTTAAATGACTTCTTAATTATGGAAGTGTAAATTAAATCAAGAATCTTGATTACAGCCATCAAGCTTGAGATCCACAAAAAATAATAGATAAAGTATGTACGTGTTTGGTTTTTATACTAATATTCATAAAACACTAAATTTAATGGCCTAATTCAGCTCAAGACTAAAGCCTAAAATTAAATGATGAATATACTATATACTATTTGAATTTACTTATCACTACACTATATAAATACATACAGTGTGAGCAAAATGTACCATATTTAGCATCAGTTTCACTTACATGTAACTAATACAAAATCTTAGTATAACAATCAAATTGATAGTGAATTTACATTAAAATTTAATATAGGTTACATATAAACAAGAGAAGTATTAATTAAAAATGTTTACTCCAATCTTCATACTTCACGCCAGGAGAGAATGCAACTGGAGGTTGACCAAACGGTGTTCAGTCTGCGCAGGTGCCGCCAGAAAACGCTATATGTAGCAATTGTATTTCTCGCACTGTTTATATTACTTAATATTATATATTAAAAATGTTTTGCTTTTGTTTTTAATTAATTCTGGTATTCATATTAAGAAAAAATGCATTTAAATTAATATATTACATAATATTGACATGCATGTTGCAACGAAAGAGTAGTCGGATATACGTATATTATTATTATACACAATAGCTGGCTGCGCTGCATATGCAAATTACTGACAGGCAAAGGTAATATTGTATTTACTACACTCACAATGTATATAATAACTGATGGCTGCTTGGAGAGGGAAAATTGTCTTCGCGTCGGCTCAAAAAAATTATTTGGATGTGCCATCCGGTTGCGTTTTCTCCTAGCAACTAATATAGCAGTAATATAGTAGTTTGACAAGGCTTAGTTTTTAATATTTTGGTTACACATCCATTATCCATATCAAACATGTTATAAAAATAAAAATACATATTATATGTTAACTTAGAAAATTATTATTACTTTAATCTAAATATAATTTACCTCTGAAGAATGGTTGAAACAGATAATAGTTTACAATAAAATTGTAACAAAAAATAATACTATTCATAACATACAATTTCTATTACACAAATCAGAAAACTATATTATATTTTATATCTATACATTCGGTATTTGAACACTAGATTTTTAATAAATACATGGTTATGTTTCTGTACATATATTATACAAATTAATACATTTTACATACATTCAAGTAAAATATAATGGTAAACAATTAAAGCATACATTTTTAGTATTGTTAAATTAATAATTACCATATTTATACATTAACAAAAAAATCGAATAGAAACTGATTTAAATCATTTAGTGATAATAATGTATAAATAAAATATTACAATAGTACCTATATATTATATATTTAGTTGTGATGGAAATAATTAGTAAACGAGCAATAGGGAAAAAAAATTTCAGATTAATTGCATTGGGTACTCTACCTACATAATAATAAAATTAGGAAGTAATAGGAATAATCAAACAAAATAATTATACTTAATTTTCAATTAAAGAAATAAGTAATAATAATGTATACCTAATAAAAATGTTTGTATCGATAGATTTTTTTTCAATACAATAGTAATACATTTATTTAATGAATAAGTATTATTAATGATAGGAAAAATACTTTTAAAAAATCACATGTCGAAAATAAATTAGTTTATTTACGATAAACAAATACGATAAATTATAAATTTTATATTATAAAGTTAAATATGTTATACTTGCGTATTTCTTGTTATTAATCTTCTCTCAAATGTCAGATGTATTTTTACATTAATGTATAATGTGATCAACAAGTAGCTCTAGCTCGGTAATACAATAAACCTTGTTTAGTACACACATATTCTATATATTACCCTTAGAACTATGATACAAGTTATTATAACCAGCACATCTTGATGTATGCCACATATAGAGGTCTGAAAACGTGTCATACAATATTAGAGGTAAAATTAGAATACAAGTTTGAAGGCGCATGGACAATAGGTAAGGAGGCAAAACTGAAGATTGTAAAGTCCCTGAAATTTGAAATTCGTAACGAGCTCCAGTGTTAAAGATGAAGTGCAGATTATACAATTAACAAGATGAGACTTTTTTTTAATTAATAAAAATCACCAGAACTCGATTTTTATAGCAGTTGCATACATTTTTGAACAATCTAAAAAAAATTCAAATTAATTTTGTACTATAAAAATTTAAAACAGAATATTATTTAATATATTTTATTATTTATGGATTTCCTTACCCATTCACCTTATTGTGCTATACTTTATGTAAAAATATGTATTTTTCAGTTGAAAGTTAATTATTGAATTTTGTAATTTTAATTATTTTTTCAAAAAATCTATTGTTAACATAATGTTACATATCATGATAAGTAATTTTATCTAGAATCATAATACTAGAAATTATTTTTGATTATTAATTAGTATGTATAGTATACTTAATATTATTCAAATTAATAATTATTTCCATCTAAGATTTAAAAATAATTAAATTAATATTTATTATATTAATTTTATTTTATTTAGCCTATTAATAACATATATAATAATATATTAATAACACATACAAATAAAATAAAAATATATTAAACAATTATATAATATATGAATACTGATTTAATAATTTCAGTTGATTGTTCCCATCATTAGTATTCAATACTATGATGAATGATAAAAAAGTTAAAACATATGTTTTAAAAAGTACTGTTTATTCAATAATTACACAATTTTAAAACATTAACAAAAAGAGAGATAGAACAGATTTAAATCCATCATTGGTAATAGACAATAGTATATAAAATACATAATATATTAAGTTATATATATTTTTAATATAATTATCATAATGCATTAAGCTAAATAACCTGGATACAATTTGAATTCTTAGAATGGAGCATTAATTTTATTTTGTACAAAGGCTCTTGCTGTTTCCATTTTATTTTACATATTAATTAACAGTACAGTCGAGCTCTCATTAGCATATTGAAATAAAATTTAAATGATCTATTTCATGTTAATAAAAACGTAGTATATAAACAACAAATAAGACTTATGTCTTGTCAAAAAAATAAACATAGCTCAAAGGCGTTATTAATCCTAAATATAGTAAAACCATGTGTTTTTTTTTTTTTTTGGAAACTAATTAGAAAAATAACATGGAACTTTTGGTTTTTAACTGCTGATGATAACCACCAATGAGCAACAGTATTTATTTCTTTATTTGGTAGGGTAATAAAACTTACATTCCTTTAAGTATGTTATCAAAATTTCAATCATTTATTGAAATTAATTTTATTCCCATTCTATAGTACCAGGAGGCTTAGGTGTGAGGTCATAAAGTACTCGAGATATACCCGGTATTTCTTGAGCAGCAGCCATCATTTTTAATACAAGCTAATAAATTATAATGTCATTGTAAATTAAAAAAACATTCTGTCTCAAAACAATTGGGTATTTATAATTAAATCTACTAACTTCAGCAGGTATATGCTTGCCAGGCAATGCAGGAATACCAGTCATAAAATCTTCTGTAATAAATGGCCTTATAACAACTGAACGTTGACACGAAGCATGACGGTAAGCAACATCTCGATCAAAATGTACAGGTATGAGCACCACTGGCATTTGAACTACTTTACACATACTCATTGGACATTCTGCTAAAACCTAAAGCCAAAAGATTTTTAATTGCTAAATAAATTTGTTTTAGAATTTAACTTCTTACCTTATTAACGACATGATCAGCTTTCTTTAGTAAATCTATAACTTGAAGATTTAGATATGTGTGTGTTATATCCAATACTTGGTAAACAACTGGTGGACCAGCAATATAACAAACCCTATTAACATTGTGACATACTCTAGGTATTATTCTAGCCAAATATGACAAGTCTTCCCATATAGGCTCAGGGTCTGTACAAGAAATGCCTACTACATAACTGTAAGTACGTTTATCACCCTAAAAAATGAACATGGGTAAGTAATAGGTAAGAAGTATATATAAGAATCTCAACAATTCAAAATTCATAAGAGAAAAAAAAAATCCCATTAAAAATGTTCAAATTCATAATACTACATTCTATTTTTAAGAACTTGAGATTCTTTAAAACTCAATTTTTTCTCCCTTACACCACCTCAAATTACTGAGATTCCAATGACCAGTGACCATTGTATATAACATACTTGAACTCCAACACTTTTAATTGGTAATAGCGATGCAACCATTTTCTGTTTAGATGATATTTCTCGCAACATCTTTCGTTCATTTTCTGTAGTTGCATTTTCTATTCTATTTAAAAGTGCATGACTCTAAAAATAAATATAATAAAAATATTTATTAAACAACGCCACTAAATAAAATACATTCTAAATATTAATTACATTCCTGAAAGTCCAGTATTATCAATGAATCCAGGAGAAAAAATATAAATTGATATAATATATTGATTTAAATATTTAAAATGAATATTATTATACATTATAATGTAATAAAAATCATGTCATATTAAAAAAATCTGTTGTAATAGAGATAATTCCAGGAAATAGAAAACAATATTAGGCTCAAATAATATCAAGAATTATACCAAAGAACATTACGTACCTATATATAATAATTGATCCGGTTTGAGATAATACAAATTTTGATAACATAAGTAAAATATAATATACTTTACATGTAATAAATAATTAAAAATGAATACAAAAAAAATGTGATAGTTTTTGGTTACTTTTTAATTAAATATTTAGCAAATAGTAATAATTAGGTAGATATAATAATTCATACCTAATGTATATAAGATTACTAATTTTAATTAGTGTTGGGCACTATCGATATGTTCAATAGTCCTACTCCAACCTAACTATTTGAATCATAAAAATATCAGTTAATAGTGAAATTTTCGATAGTTTATAATAATATAAAATTATGTTCGATAAATAACATTTATACTTAAATCTTATATTATACATTTAAAAAGGTGGTCATAATAACAGTCATAATCATGGAGACTATTGACTAGTGATCTAGTCTTCATGGTATACGCAATAATATATAATAATAAAAAAATAAATAAATATAAATATAAATACAAATAAAATATAATTTCCAGGTATTCTTTTTCCACATACTTTAACAATTATTAAAAATATAATTAATTTCAGATATTTAATTAGCCATTTCTAACATTATATATTACTATAAAGTCAAAATTTACTATAGAATATAAAATTTTAAATTGTTTAATAGGTTACTTGTTATATGTAGTAAATTATATTTTAGTGCAAAGATATTTTTTATAGTTTCTACATTCTTATGAACACAAACATAACCACACGTCTGAACAAAAACCAAAACAATTAGTAGAGAAACAAACAGTTGACGGACTCATAGAATATACATAATTGAATGTTATTTTTATATATGTAAGTTTTTCAGAGAATTAATATTGGATAAAGAATTTCTTAAATAATTATATAGGTAGTAGAAAAACGTGATAGTTCGATACATTCACACAAAGAGTATTAGTGATAATACCTATTATCTGTGGTTAAAATGGAAAACAATTGCAGGAGGGACTAAAACAAAGCGTCCCTTGAACTATTAAATCTTATTTTAGACACTAAGAATCTCTTAAATAAGGACAGTAAAAAATAAAACTGTCTTTAAAAATAATATTTAACTACATAATATAATGCATTTTTGGTTTTTTACTAAAATAGTTTTTTTTTTTATAATATAGATCTCTTGTAAACAATTTATAAGTAAATACCATTTTTTTATTTAATTTTTTAATATTATGTGCAAAAATTCAATTATATCTCAACTTTCAAATAAACAATTAGATCTATTGCTACTATACTCTAGAATTCATAATATATAACATTATAAATAGAGCTGTCGTGGGTACCCGGCATACCCAGCATGTATTTTGGTACTTGGTACTTTACAGGTACTTGGCTTATAAATTAACCTAAAAAAATATATACCTTTTCTCAGAATTTAAGATTAGGAAACCTATTCCAAAAATTGTTGAGCAGTTTGAATCACCAATTGATAAAATATACCTACTTCTTTGTTGGTGTTTAGAAATTATTACTGAAGTCTTAACTTAAGTCTTATATTCACTATTATTCAGTTTCTTTACAAAAATTACAATTTACTTCTTATTTATTATTATTAATTGTTTTTATTATTTTAATTAAAAATACCTGGTTAATATCGAGTACTCGGTCGGTCAGTAAAAATTCCCGATTAAGTACACAACAGGGTACCCGATACAGTTAATCAAAAATTATCCGATAAAATTTGTTAGCCGCGACAGCTCTAATTATAAGTATAAAATTATATGACAAAAAAAACATCAAATTCATTCTTAAGAGGACACCACACCGACACAATTTTCAATGAAAAACTTGCTTTAGCATTTTTCATTTTATCAACTAACAAACTTGTTAGAAATATGAAACAAAAAAAAATTATATTTAACATTATCTAGAGACTGATTGAGTCAATTTTTTTTTATATGCATTTTTACATGTATGAACTGTTAAAATATAGATTTTTTGATATATACATATATATATTTTTTTACTTTTAATGTATTTACATGTAATTTTTATAATTAAAATAATATTTGAACCCCCCCCCCTCAGAATTTAATTAAAGGGAATGCTAAACTTTAGCTCTATGCAAAGAATGGGGACAGCGTCCCCCTCTGCCCCCCTACATAAACTACTGCCTATTATGCATATATGAAAGTGTAGTAATTCTATTAAATAATATTAGATAATGATGGTTACTATTAACAAGCACTGTACTTGGATATCATTGCAGATCTATTTTAAATTGTATATTAAAAACTAAATATATATAATAAAATAAAATATATACCTTTAAAACCATATCATTGTATTCGACAACAATTTTAACTACAACTTGAGTTTCAGAAAAGTCTTTATCAATAAAAGGTTCTTCTCCACATAATATTCGTATAGCTAAACCTGGACCAGGAAATGGATGTCTGTACACAATACTTTCACTCAATCCTAAATCTATTCCTAGTCTTCTAACCTAAATTAAATATAAATATATTACATATTAATTATTAAAATCTTTAAAAAATATAAATCATCAAGTACTTCATCTTTATGAAATTCTTTTAAAGGTTCAATGACACGTCCTTTATCTCTTAATTCACGTATTAACTTGCTATCATTATGATGTGTTTTTATTGTGTCTGCATTACTACTAGCTAACCTTGAAGCAGATTCAATTAAATCTGGCCTCAGTGTTCCTTGAGCCAAGAACACTTCTTCAGATGATAAATTTAATGTTTTCAGGAACTTATCAGCAGTCTAAAAGTAAATCAATATTAATTTGAATAATCACAATAAAGTATAAAAGTTAATACCTTGACAAAAACATCACCAATTATTTTTCTCTTTTCTTCTGGATTACTAGTTTGGCTTAATGTAGAAGACATTCTAGTACGATTGGGCACATGCAAATCAGGCAATATAGTCATACCATTTTTAAATTCAAATGTAGCATTTAAAGCTAATAAATCAGATAATATAAATAACAACATCAAAAATAAAAACATTTTTATTTATCATACCTTTAACATCTAATCCTAAAACTTTTAAGGACTTCATAACTTGTTGGCTTTCATCCAAACGCATAAAACCATTATCTATATGGACAGCAATAATTTGTTCTCGATCTAATGCCCGAAGTAAAAGTGCAGCACAAACCGTCGAATCAACACCACCACTTAACAGTACCAAAACTTTATTCTGACCAACTTGATTTCTTATGTATTTAATACATTCCTCTTCCCGACTTTTTACTGTAAATATTCCTGATAAACCAGCCAAGTCATAAAGGAACGTTTTAAGCATTTCAGTACCGCATTCAGTTAAATCCACCTGTCAAAATAGTACTTATAATTATATAAAATGAACTTTTTTTTTAATTACAATTATTATTTATTACTAACCTCAGGATGAAATTGAAGACCATACATTTTTTTTGAATCATTACCAATAGCAGCAATCATATTGTTAGATGTAGCTATCACTTTAAAGGTATCGGCAACTTTAACAACATGATCACCATGTGTAAGAAGAACATTTTGGGTCTTACTCAACGATCTAAATATAAAGACATTTTAATATAAAGTGAATAAATCATAATCTGAAGTACTTTATTTATATTCACTATAAACTCACTTAAATAGTAAACATTGACAATCTATATCAATATTAAAAATACCATCTTCACGGCCAACATTTGTAGTAACTTGACCACCAAATTCTTTGTTCATCATTTGCATGCCATAACAAATTCCTAGATTAAAAAAAAAAAAAAAAAACATTAACTTTATTTCACAAAAATTAAAATACTAGGTTTTTTACCTAAAATTGGTAATCCAATTCTAAATATGTCAGAATCATATGTTGGTGCATCTGCAGCATAAACTGAATTCGGACCTCCAGAAATTATTATAGCTCTAAAATCAAATCAATATTTTGTAATTAGATAATACATTTATTAGTACCCTTTTTTAATCCCAGACAGCCTAACTTTGAGACAATAATACATTCATGTTATATTGCACTACATCATTTATTAAAATATAATATTTTTTGGAGGTTATAGTATGGGGGTAATACTATATATAATACATCTATTTCCCCTTCACCTTCTCTTCTAACTATTTGGGGTCGGCCACCCTAGTCATACACTTCATATGACTCACCATCACATACCTCCACATCTTTTACAGTCTTTTTAAACATCAACATACATTTCCTTTACTAATCTTACTGCCACCTTTAATACATGTCCAAGTCATCAGAATCTATTCTCCCTCAAAATTTTTCAACTATCAAAGCCTATTCTTATACTACAACTTATATACTCATTCCTTATTTTGACCTTCCTAGTCACGACCATTATCAGCATGGAAATCATTTAAATTAATAGTTTAAAGTAAAGAGCTGAGAGAAGTTTTTGATTTAATAAATTGCCAGAAAAGTTTACTGTTAATGCTGATTGAATTTTAAATGTTACTTAAATAATAATTATAGTCAGATTTACTTTTATTTGAAAAAAATCATATAGCTTTGATTATATGTAATTTTTTGAAATATAAGTGTGCAAGTTTTTTTATGTTAAATGAGAATTTTTAATTTCTCTAAAGCAAATTTTATATTTTGATGAGAAATAGTTACATGTTGAATAAAATTAATTATTATCTTATAAATAATATTATAGAAATGATTTATGACACAATTTAAATATAGATCATTCAGATACCATTTAATGTATTATAGATGATGATTGTTTATTGCGATATAATCACATATAAAATAAGTTTCATTGAAGGATAATAAATGTGGTTTATCAATTTGGAATCTAATACTTAGAGGTGAATGAATAGATCGATAGGAACTAAATTATCTTTATCGATAACATATAAATATATGGAATTACTGAATACAAGATCCAAAATGTTATGTTTATTATTAAACACCAGGTTAAATTGTGTAAAATGTAAATAATTAAGTGAATTGATAAATGAGGCTCTATAGAATTCAAAGTGCATAATGGAACTCTAAAATTATTATCTGCATTTTTTTGAAACCATGAAATAATTGGTAAATTAAAATTTCCCAATAAAATAATATTAGAAGCAAGATATATATTTCCTCAATATTTTGATACATAATTCATAAATATTATTATCTGCATTTGGAGGTATATATATAGAATAATAAAAGTTTGTTATTCTAAATATATTATCATGACAAAATAGATAGGTATGTTAACATTGTGATACGCACATCTCTGTGAAGTATCCGTATCCCCACTTTTAAGTTCTTCCCCTCTCATTTGTTACATATATCAAGCCATCACCACAGAATTGAACAAAAAGGGGAACACCTAATATATGGGGAAAAATGGGATGTGCATATCAGCACATTATTATTGCTGACATGCCTATCTATTTAATAATGCATATTATGCCTTTTAAGATGTGTTACAATTGATATGTTAATTACTAAACATGTTTTTAATAGCTATAAAAAAAAAAAAAACTTTTGTACAATCACTAGTATTTTCATTTCTATCAAACTAATAAATTGTAAAATTAGTTAATCCTAAATCTGAATCACTCACATTCCTATTAAGCCATGTTTCTGTAAAAACAATTACATCATAATCTGACACAGCGACAGATCATAACAATAAATGTAATTTAGTAGTATTAAAACCACGAACATTTTGATAATAAATATTAATATTTTAAACATTATAATTGGACATATTTACATGTTTTTTTGAAGCCTGAACTATAGTAGGACTACCTTTGATATATTGAATGATAAGATTTTGTTCACCCTTATCATTTCTAGCATCAATTTCTTTTCGGAGTGAATTAAATTGATCTTTTTGTTTTGGTGTCCTGTCAGATGAAATACGAATGATGTTAACTAATAAATGCAAATGTAGATTTTTCTTGTATTTCAATACAACAAAAACATCAGTTGCTCTCCGGAAAAACTACTTTGACTGAACAGGGATAATTTTATTGAGTCCCAATACACAGAACTTTGATCAGAGTTAAGCTCAAACCCATTTCCTTTATTTTTGATACTGTAAGAATCATTTAAGTTGTTTTGAACTGAATTTTATAAATTGAATAAAATTATATTTTTAGCTCAATATTGACGATCTAATAATTCATCAATCAATTGACTCTCTAGGACAGGATTAGCCTGATGGGGTTTAGCTTCCAAGTAACTTTATCTTTTAGAATTTCATTATCCTTGAGAGATTGTTCAAGTTTAATAGATAAATTTCGTATTACTTTTTTTAGTTCATTCATTGTAGCTTCTGATAAAGCAACTCAATCAATAAGTGCATTTTAACTGAACGCGGAACGTTTCCATGTTATCACAACAATTGTTGTCTATTTTGTTATTTATCTGTAGCAACGCAAATGTCATAACTCCAATTTTTTTCAAGTTTATTTAAATCATTCAATGATAATGACGTACAACCATGATGTAACAGCATGCACCAGGACACCTCACCCTGTATATCCTTTGTTATTTCATCCATTACCAGGGAAAATAAGTAATACTCAATACCAAACCCTGATGCACTCCCATTACTCTTTAATATTAAAATTTTCAGTTTCACCACATAAAAACTTCTCACTCTTGTACTCATCCCTTCTCTATCATTCATGTCTTCAATAATGTTCAAATACACCTTTGATAATCCTTTCTTCATTGATATCCACTTCAAGATCTTCCTAGGAACTATATCATAAGCCTTCTCTATATCGATAAGTAACATACCCAATTTCCTTTTCCTTTCTCTGTACTTCTCTACAATCTGTCTTATACAAAATATTGGCTCTATTGTTTATCTCCTAGGCATAAACAAACCAAAACTGATTTCTATAATTAATACAAAATAATATATAACCCTATAATATACAAATGCATGGATTATGTCCTGAATTCAAGACAATAAAAATTGCTCAAGATAAACAGGAAAGTAACAAATTTTTAATAAATTAAAATGTAATCTATAAATGCATGTATATTATATATAACAAGGATAGCCAAACTGCGGCACACAAGCCGCATGTCGCTAGTGTTTTACTGTGTAAGAAGCAAAACAGTTTGACTAGCTAGTATAAAAAATTGTATTTTTAAATATTTATATAAAATTAAGTATTTGAAAAATGTAATAATTATTAAATATTATAATTTTAGTTTTTACAATTAAAAAAATATAGTTTTATAATATAAGTAATTTTTTTTAAATCAAAGTATTTATTGCATGCTTTTTTTCTACTCCTCGCTCTAACATATTTTTTATTATATTTTGCGGCTTACAAGTCTCTTCACACTAACCACCCATGTTATATAATATAAAACTTACTTACCTATATCCTTTTTCTTTTATTGTTTTAGCTGAAGTTTTTAATGGCAACATATCACACTCAACATTTAATTCTCTAACTTTTCGATCAATCACCTTGCCGTATTGAGCACCTGCATCCAAAATAACAACTTTTTCAGTATCTACATTATTTTCAACTGTTACTTCCATATTTTCTGAATCCATTATACTATTTCCGTTCTCTTGACTGCAAAAAAAATCAATAAATTAGAACTTTTCAAATAAAAAAATAAAAAATATTTGACGTAATCATTGACTATAATTAAATAAGTATTAATAGTATAAAATTAAAGGGAATTTTCTATCATGATATTTTGAGATATTCCTCAGGAAAATGTTTATAAAATTTTGTATATTCTTGATCAATAATCGTCAAACTTAAAAACGTTATTTTATAAAGATATTTAAAAAAAGCCGGTCAGTAGGTTGTGGAAGCACTTCGCTCATCGGGTGTCAGTACTGGTGGATGCACTTCGCTACTGGGCAGGGTACTTTTGGTGGCTGTATTGAATTTGAAAGCAATGATAAATCATTGCATTCAATAAAACGATTCTGAGCGTAGCTTCGGTGTAGTATACATAACTCAT
>JAIPRL010000461.1:74454-97941 GCA_025469235.1 Pemphigus obesinymphae | reverse complement strand
TAAAATTTACCTTTTAACCTAATAGGGATTCTTTTATCACACAGAATACCTGACGCTTCTCTCCACTTCGTCCATCCACACTTAATCCTGTGTTTCATATCCTCTTTGAAACCCCCATCTTTCTGTATAACGGACCCTAAATACTTGAACCTCTCCACTTCTCCCACCACATTCCCACATAACTTTATTTCTAGCCTTTCCCTATTCCCTCTGTGTTCCCTTTCGCCAAAATTATACTCTATATATTCTGTTTTACTCCTACTAATCCTTAGTCCTTTACTTTCCAGAGCTTCCCTCCACTCTTCAAGTCTACAATTCACTTCCTCAGAACTTTTTTCTATCAGTACTATATCATCTGCAAACAACATGTACCATGGTACCTCCCCCTGTATATCCTTTGTTATCTCATCCATTACCAGGGAAAATAGGTAAGAACTCAAAGCTGAACCCTGATGCACCCCCACTCTGACCCTAAAATTCTCAGTTTCTCCACACAGACTTCTCACTCTTTTACTCGCCCCTTCATACATATCTTCAATTATGGTCACATACACCTTTGGTAATCCTTTCTTCATTATTTTCCACCTTAAGATGTAACTTTTAAGAAAATGGACTACTTACTAAAAACATATATTGTAAGTATAAGTGTGATTTTTATTCTATTTGCATAAAATACATACCAGAATGGTCTAAACTAACTCATGACAAATTTATTGGAGAATTTTGGCTTACACTTAAAAACATAAAATGCAATTTTAGTTGTAAAAATATTATAAAAAGTGAACTTCTCATGAAGTTTATTATACCAAACATTATGAATTTTATTGATGAATTACATTTCCTTAAAGAAACAACTCTATAAAAAAGTAATTTAAATAATGTTAATATGTAAAATAAGTCTTAGAAAGAAATTTGGGTAGATATTTTCAAAGTCAGTTTTGAATGTGTGAATATTGATTTAACATCTAAAAAAAATTGTTAAATTCTTTCTCTAGTATGTATAATACTAAAAAAATTACTGATTAATAGAAATTATTGTTTTCATTTTTATAGCAAACCCAAGAAAATTGGTCTTTTGAGTATTATATGTAAATCTAATATGGTTTATAGCGAAATATGGATATATTATAATTTAATTTGAACGGCCTGATAATCATTCAAATTCCTTAAAAATATAAATGTCGTTCACGTTCACGTTCTATTTGACAGAAACGAGTGACGTTCGCGTGTTGTTCACAAATTATGAACGTCAACGTATAAACGTCCTTCTTTCCAAACATTGCATTTTAGTAATAAATAATAATGTGCTTATTAATTAGGAATACAAGTAAAGTATATTTTTAAAACGTAAAAGTAAGTATGTATATCTATACTTTAGTTTTTAAAGTTTCAACATGATTAAATAAAAAGTCATAAATGTTTACATGAAAATAATAGTAAAAAATAATAATATATACTATTATTAAAATGATAATAATATACATTCAATATAATTCCTACAAATTGACATTTATATTATAAGAAAAATATATATTTTGTTAATAATCGATTAATTAAAAATGAATGACCAGATGAACGCGTTAATTTTTTTAAAGAACATGAGTGTGAACGTGTCTCTTTTAAATACATTTGAACGTGAACGAATTCAATTTATAAATAAACGTTCCGAACACTAGTAAAATGTAAAAAAAGTTCCTTAACCATATCTCAATAATTTATCAAATAAAATATTTGTGATCATTTTAATCTTTAAATTTTCTATATAAGTAGGGTTCTAATTTTTTTTATAAATAATGTTATAAAAGTTAAAATTGTATGTTTGTTTAAATAGATAAACAATAAGAATTTATTGTTTGAATAAAAAATATTATATATTAATTAAAATTACCTTACTTATTTTTAATTTAATTAATTATTTTTTCTTACATTGTTAAATGTTTTGTTACACAATAAACAATAAAGTCCATAAATATTTTAAATTAAATTGACTAGCAATTGACTTTTTTTTATATGGTTTTTTAAAAAGTATTTTTTGAAAAAATTAACTATATAAAACTTATCAGGCTATAAAATATTGAGACGATAGGTACATTGTAGGTACCCAATGGCCAACGTTTCAATCTCTTACACCCTCTTCAATGGTTTATAGTTTCGTCCCGCAATTTTTATTATTAAATCTGGTACCCCTAGGTCAAATATGATACTTATGTCTAAAACCTTAAAACCTATTTCTATCCGCTCGTAATAATAGATTTGCACTGATTGAGTATAAATAATCAAATCGTTCCCGTGTTCTAAAACAAGACATTGTGTGACATTTTGAAAAATAAAGTTGCAACCCATGATCATTTTCCCAATTAATCATTTTAGATTATTGTTTAAAACACATTTAGAAACCTTGTGTGGCTTTTCTTATTTTTTTATATTTATTCATACTAATAATACTAATATACATAGTATCTAACTTACTTTACTGTAATTTAAATTAATATTAATACAAGTGCCAACGTATATTAGTTTATTTTATTATTATTTTATACTTCTATATATTCGATATAAAATAGGTTTTGAGATTTTAGAATGAAAAAACTGCTCCTCGCAGTCTGTGAGATTTTATAGGTAAATAAAATTCTTTGTATTATAAAATAGAACATTATGGTTTTTCTATCATGGCGATAAAATATTAATCATGGAAAAATCATTATAAATTATTATTATTCAATAAATTAAAAAAATTTTAATTATTGAATAAAGTTCTTTTTATTAATGAACTTGTTATATATCATATTATATATAAGATAAAAAAAAAATTGGCCACTTTTTCTGTGACATTTAATTAACTGGATATATATACATTTTCTCAAGGCTGGGCATTAACATATTAAAAGTTAAACTAAGTTCATTTACTTAAAATGTACACTTTTTTATATCCTACATTTTTTAATAACAGGTATTCAATGTTTATATAAAATGTTATAAAAAAAAAAAACAACTATAACGTCTTAAGATATTTTTAAAAGTTTAACATATTTTGTTTTTTATTTTAATTCATTTTATTTAAAAATGTAATACAAAAATAAATAGTACAACAGTTTTTAAATTATAATTATTCATGTTGAGCTAAGCCTAATATTATAAATTGCATGAAGGCCGGACTTTGTGTCTACCCTTGTATAGAAAATATATTAAGGTCTTGTAGGATAATGTCTATTTGATACAAATATTAGTATATGCACACAAATATAGGTATCTCATCATCTGATAGGTATTTTAAAATTTTCTTTATTGCTAATTAGAAAATTTTAAATTTTATATTAAATAAGTAATTTCTTTTAGAAGTTAACTTTTAACTTAAATTATTTTATATTATCTTAACTTTGGCCTCGATTTTCAATCAATTGTATTCATTGAATAACATTAGTTATTCAGCAAATAAGGAAAATTAGAGAATAATTTTTTTCCAAACATTTTTCCAATATCCAAATAACACTTATTCGACGAATTAAACATGGAATATATATTGCTAATTTCATTTATACTATAATATTAATATATTCTGTATCCCTTTACATCACACTCGATCTAGTATCCCTTTCAGATTCCTCACTTAACATCCAATTTTCTTTTAAATGCCTCCATGGTACGCCTTTCTCGCTCTGCGAATATCGATCCTGATTTCTCACTATTTTAATTAATTGTACATTAGTTATTTCTATTTATATAATATTTTAAATTTATTTCTTACTTTTATTGTCTGCATTATATGCCATTATCATTTTATTATTATTAAATATTGTTAAATTGGACTTTGTCCGTCTTTATAAATAAACATTTATATTGACAGTGTTAATTAAGAATATAGATATTTTGATATTTTATAACAATTATATAATTTATATATTAGAGATAAGATTTTAGATTTGATTAGAGATTAGAATCTATTAGATTTAGAGAAACTTGATGATGACTATGATGATTATACGTCATATATATACAGTTCATAATACAGTAAACGCCTGAGTAAAATTCCATTCTTTATTTTCAAAAATATTTTTATTTCCAATGGCATATTTTTATATAAATTATTTTTCATTAAATAAAAAGTTTGTGGCTCTAATCCATTTTGATTCATGTTTGTTATTCGTTTATTTTTATGACAATATATTAGTATTATGAATCGCAAAATAATAAATAATAACAATTGAATAATGAACACAACACAAACTATATAAACGCTGATTGAAAACGAATTTATAATATTTATAAATTATAATTTATTTATTTAAAAATATAAATTCTGATAACTTACTAACCAATTATTATGAAAATTGTGAAATGTTGACCAATAATAACCAAACAAATAAGTAAAATTTATACCAAAATCCACTATAACTACCATCAATCAGTATCACTTTCTACCGAACCACTTTATTCGCAAAATTGCTTTTTGGGAAATAATTTTTCATTGAAATACACTTGTCACTTTAAATAAAACACTACAGTGTTAAACACTGAATAAATATGTATTTGTTTTAATAAAACAAATTATTTTGTAGAAATTGGGTTTTTATATTTTATATAAATAATTATATTAATTTAAATTTAAATTATTAAAAAATTATACAAGTTACTCAATTCCACTAAAAATACATAACACACTATTCGAAAGTTTATTTCTGAAAAAAAAAAAAATATATAACCGACGAATAATATTGTGAGATTGAAAACCCGTGTCTGAACAAATTTGAAAAAAAAAAAAAATATAGTTAACTTGCCCGGCTTTGCTATTTTTCTGCGCAGGTTTTCGGTCACGGCGACCGTTTAAGTTTTACCGGCTATTCCATGGTGGGTTTGAGATTTTTCTGTTATCCGTTCAGACGTATTTTTGAGTTTATCAACGGCAAATAAATACTATACCGATGTTCGGAGGAGAAAAAAACCGTTCACCTCTAAATGGACTTGTCGTTACTCAACGACGAACGGCCGCGAGATCCACGCAAATATTACACAAGTGTAGTGTTTAACGGTACGCTACGCGGTATCAGACATTCGTCAACATCCGGACGAAGATAATAATCATCGTTTAACTGCACATTAATAATAATTGAATAGACCCGATAAATTTGTTCGCCGACCATCGCATTTTTATATGTACGCTACACGATTTTTTACAATTTTTTTTTTTTTTTTTTTTACGAATTTTTATCGTATCATCTACGATATCTTACCGGACGTTCGTGCATATTCGTGTGACAATGGTAAATCCGTGATGCCGACCGACAATATTCGCCGATCGGACATCTACCGGTCACCTATAGTGACGTACACAATTGTTTTTCGCATATCACGTCAAATCGTCGCGGACTTCCGCAGTATCTATCGCAATGATTATGAACACATTCATATATGTGCCGACGTCTGATGCTGTGGTCGCGACGTGTGAATTCGTACAGCCGATGGCCAAGCGAAACGAGTATCTATAATATTATATAGTTAACTCCGGTGAATTCAATCCATTTATTCCCGGACGCGGATACGAGACTGGTGAATCGGTTCAAAATTCGTGTAGGGTCCGTAGCTATAATTTTCATTTCGAACCCTACACAAATGCAGCCCACGCAATATAGCCGTTTTTCAATAATTGAATATTACGATTTACGATACACCTACCTATTATTACGCCTACCTGGACTTAATGAAATCGTTAAAAGGTCCGTTTTTTTCCCCATAGATGCTGGTCGTCGGTTTGAAAATTATTATCGAAAATTATGCATTTTTTACACAGAATTTATTAAAATGTAACGACTTGTTTTACAAAACGTCTTGTAAATAATTATGAATGTATATACACGGTCTCGATCAAAATATATTATATATGGACTAAATCGTTCATCACGAATATTAATGTTCGATGATATAGGTATATTTATAATTAAAACGATTAATCATTAGGTAGGTATACAAACTATAGTTGGTACATTTATATTTTCAGATTTCGAATCACCGAGAAAACAAATTTGTTGTAAGTTTAATGTATCGAAGACTACCAATTATTATATTTTATTTTTCAATATGATACAATGAAAATACCAACCAAAACATAAGTTGATCCTGTTGATCGTCTTTAATATATCAATACTATATTATATATATATATATTACGTTTATATAAACTATATATACCTATCACGAACAAATTTATTTATAAACATAAATGTGATTAATCGACTTTATACACTAGATTTTAAAACTGTTAAAAAATAAAATTACATTAAAATAACATGTGTTACTATCCAACACTGCCTATATTATATGCATAATAAAGGATTAATAAAAATCGTTTTTAAATTAATTTGAATATGGTATTAAAATCAAATTGGAATATTATAACATACACACTAAAATTATGATTTAAAACCGCATAGGTATAAGGAATGACGAAAATTCCTCTTCTTCTGCTTCGC
This sequence comes from Pemphigus obesinymphae, assembly GCA_025469235.1. Classification (NCBI taxonomy): domain Eukaryota; kingdom Metazoa; phylum Arthropoda; class Insecta; order Hemiptera; family Aphididae; genus Pemphigus; species Pemphigus obesinymphae. The sequence continues at coordinate 91,477 of JAIPRL010000461.1, read as the reverse complement.
CTTCTCTCCCAACTATTTGGGGTCGGCCACCCAAAAAGAAATGTCGTCAAGAAATGACGAAAATAATAATGTAATAATGATAATAAAATAATAATATGTACATATTGTTATAAAATGTATGATAATATGGTATTATAATATATTAGTAATGATATTACCAATATGGTTATTACGTTGTTATAAAAAGAAAAACAATTGTGTGGACTACAATAGTGTAGGGTTCGTATCAAAATTATAGCTACCTGAATTCGGGACCTATTGGCTAGTCTCGTGCAGCATCCGTAATACGCGTCGTGGATTACCCAATTTATCCATAAATTTACCAAAAATATTTTAGGGATAATATTTTAGAGAAAACGTAGACCATTTCCTGCCACTGACAGAATTTTCCCAACCTTTACAATCTGTCCTTAAAAATGTCGTTCGCCGACTATTACACACCCAGATATAGTAGATAAATTGATTTACACGAGTCGCACACAAATTTTAAGAACTGGATAAGAGTCGCACTTCGAGGTATTGCATCTGATAGGTATTATAGTAAATCTATATTCTTAATAAATTAATTAGATATTGATTAATAACTTATATAACTAGATGTATATATATATATATATTTATTTATTTTAATTGTAATGACAATTTGGTTTTTTTCTTGAAAATTACTTTTGTTCTTAGATATAAGGTGTTGGTAACTTTTTAGCGAACAGTATTAAAAGAAAAGCATTTTAACTAGACGGTTGGGCTAATACCATACACCATATACGTTTTCGCAGTTTTTTACTTCAAGTTCGGATATCAAACATATCAAACATCAAAATTTTTTATGGCTTTATTACAACAGTTGACACAGTGTAAACATAGATGAATTCACGAGATACAGAGTTACGTCAACATACCGTTACGTATTTAGGTAGTTAATTATACAAATAATTGTACATACTATCGATTTTTAAATATGGCGAAAAAGAGAAATATGGGGTCTTGGAGAGGAAAAGAGAATTGACATTTTTTGATTTTGGTGGAAAAGGGACCCATACTAATACCTATAATAAAATGATTTTATAATAAATAATGAGTAATATTATGTTTAAATGTGTAATGTATCATTTAATGTAATTAATATAATAATATAATTTGTACACGAAAGTAGTGCCTTTAGTGAAGTTACAAATGGTACAAAAAAAAACAACGTTTTTGTAAAATTCTCAGATTCAGAATAATAAAATATAAGACAGAAATACCATAAACATTTTTAGATATTGACATGGTTAAATAATATAAAAACTCGTTGACCACTTTTTAGTAATTTTTAGACAATTTTGAAATTGCATTTTTTTTTATACATAGGTTTTTTAATAGGTTTGGTATATCGTTGGATTTTTAGATTTAGATCCTACATCGTGGAACGAAAATGACCAATATAAAATAGGGAAAGAATTGATAAATAATCTACACGTAGTAAACGATGTTGCAGAGAGAGGAGTCAAGTTGATTGAAGACTATAACAAGCTTATAACAAAAAACGAAGAGCAGAAGCAATATTTACTACAAGTAGTTAGTGAGTATCGTCGTCGATACAGCAGTTCCGATTAAATAGAATAAAATTAAAAGTATAAAAAAATGATATCCACAAGTATACCTACTCTAAATCATAAACATTAAAGTATACCTACCTAATAAATAATAAGTACCTAATATAAAATTTACAAAATAAATAGATACCTACCTAGGTACAAAATATAAAATAATTTAAAACCAGATAGAGATGTAGGTAGACTTGTATTTAACAGCAATTGAATATTTTTAAAACGAGAGGATATAAAAAATAATTATTATTTGAGAAATGCCCATAAATTTTATTTTTTGGTGGGAAAAGTTCGGAAATAATGAATATTCTGTCTAAGGGAAAACATTTATTAACCGTGGGTACACTACGTAGTACATTTTCTGGAAAATTAATAATTTTTTTCTTGAAAATTATTAAAAAATGAAGTTAGTTTGTCAAGTTCTTACACAGATTCCCTTACACTATGTTTTAAAATTTACTTAAATAGGTAGGTATGTACCAAAAGTATGATAGGTATGCGTTTTATCCAATTTTAATTATTTGAGTGACGAAATAATGTGTAATCTTTAATGTCCACAATACATAAAGCTAAAGAAAATAAAATGTACATAATGAGTAATGAGGTGTAAAAGTATCTAATTTAACAAAATCATAAGATATAATTTATGTCAATCTGAACAGAATTATAGCATTAAGTATTTGAAAATATTAATTAAGTAGGTACACGAGTTAGTAAGGATGAAATATATAGCACGTTATTATCCAAGTAACACGGTCAATAATTGAATTAATAACATGCAAAACAATAGGAAGGTATAATAACAAGCAAATAAAATCAAATGTTCAAGTTACAAGTGGTATTTATTAGCCGTAAGTGAACATGATTTTAAAAAATTTCAGTATACGGGCACACCGAATAGGTGTATTCTATACAACTGTTTGGAATGACATAAACTATCAATGATCATATACCTAGTGTAAACTAAATAGTATAATCAAATGCATTGGAGATTACTCAACCATAAAATCTAATTAAACTCTCTTACTTCTCGGTCGTCAAATAGGTACGTTAATCTACGTTTTTCATTTATATTAAATATATGTATATCATATTTGTTGCAAGTCCAACAAATAACGTGTTTTAATATTTTTTACCGCCTGATAATGATTAATTTACACAGTCAACATGTCAAAGGCAATACTATACGTAATACTAGATGAATAAAAACCGTACGATGGTCGACAGCCAAGTCCTGTGTCGGTCAGTGAGCGGACGTGCCGCGGTTATCGTTGTCGTAGACGTGCGTACGTTACTTCGCGGCGATTGTCGTTTCAATCGGCGTTCGACGGTCGGCATACACGGGGAATTTATCATCAAAACGCATTTGCGGTGACAAACGAGAAAACAACCGATCGCCGTATTCGCTTCCCCTTTTTTCCCCGCCATGGACCACAATGTTGCCAACATCTTTCCCGGCCCATGACCGTTTTTCCCCCGGATAGGAAATCCAATATTATGAATTTATCAAATAGGTATGTTGCGACAGCACTTTTTTCTGTTATTACAAGGTGAAATCCGATATGATGCACGGGGCCACGGTGAAGTCGTATTACTTTACACCAAAGGTCGTCACGATTACGTAATATCATAATTAAATGGTACGATAATAAATTATTCTTAATTTTACTATAATCTCAATTCTCGTGCCGCGCGCATCAGGTTTCTATTACAGAATATTATGTGTTTCTATTACCGAATACTCAATACGGATACGCCGATACAGTGCGTACAGTCGTGGCGGAATAACCATTGGCAATACCGGAGTACCGGACCGCAGTGTCAGTAAAATTTATTGTCGGTTTGATACCACGAACTAGAACCCTGCCCGTGGTTGACACCATAGTTGATTATAATTATATAATGGCGCTTATCAGGATGACAGGATGGCATATTCTAGTATTTCGAAGTACCGATATTTAATAACATTTTCCTACCGAAAGCCAAATAATATTAATTATTATGTTTTTATGTTAATTATTGAATCAACAAACGGCTTCATATATTTATATATATATATGAAATATTAATTAATATTATACCATAGAACATGCTATGACAATCAATACTCATTGTAGTAGATTAAAGATCCCCTTGAATTTGGGAACAACGGTTATTCCGTAATCGTGTTTACTGATAACCACGAACTAAGATAGTTAAATTATCTTAGTTCGTGCTGATAACCAATTGGAAAATGGTTTCTGATATAATCGGAAAAATATTTTAAATTTATCTGTCGACTGGTTCATGATATTATTTACACTATTTTATACCTACCTTATAATAACACTATTATATTCTCAATCATATTTGAATTTATAATCGCATATTTAATGTTATGATATATGAATTAGAAACACAACACACGCCTGTTCCTGAACTCTAATTGTATTTTTGCAGCATCGGTTCGAATTCCGATCAAAACCAACGCTGTTCTTAAATGGCGATCGAAGTAAAATTTTAAAATAACTTAATTTTTGTAACTCATTTTGTAGATACATAATGTAATCGTCCGCTATTAGATTTATATCTCGTTATTCATCTGTTTGTACTACTTAATACAACTTATTAGGTTAATAGACCAAGACCTACAAATTATATCCTATGATATTTAGTATTGCATAATGTGACTTCAAATATTGTGAATATTATTTCAAGATTGGTTTGTTTTAACATAAATTAATATCTTCTGATTAATATTAAAATGGTGTTCACTTAAATTACTGATTTTCTTTTGATCGGTCACAAAATAGACAATACTAGACTTAATGTTTTAAAACTTAGCATGTATGAGTAAATATACACAAAGAAGTTTAATTATTCAACATATAATGACTTAATCTCCTTAAGAATTTATTGATTAAATATGAAAATGATCACAACTATTTTGATGTTAGCGCTGCTTTTTAAATTTAAATATTTGTGCATTAACGTGTATCAACAAAGCCAGCTAATTTTAAATTATCTGTAATATAAGTACACCTTTCCTCTGCCTAATCTTTAAATTTAAGCTTAGTTTTGAAGACTTATTATTAAATTACTTGTCAATTATACTAGGTACCTAATATAATTTTATTAAAACAGACAAATCGTTTTACAATATATTTTAATTAATTAACGAATGATCACATTTTAAGTTTGTTTATATTGCACATAAAATGTATGCCATATAGATTTGCTAAATATATATAATTAATAATTTAAATACCTACCTACCTATAGTAATAAAAATAAAATAAAATGTTTAGTTATTGTGTTTCACCTTAATTTAATATTGATATTTTTAGAATGAAAAATTGGCTTTAAAAATGAATTTTTTAAAGTACATTCATCCATTAAGACATATTATCAAAACTTTGGATCAAAAAGAGTGTTGGATAGAACAGATGAAGTGTTTAGTTAAAGATTTTAAAACACTTCTCAACTTACCATTTAATGAGTAAATATAAATCTATCGAATACCAATTTTTATTTAAATTATACCTACCATTTTTTTTTTTTTTTTTTTAAGATTTTGGTCTACCATTGTTTTTAACAAACAAGCTACTATGGGATTACGCACATTTCTTGAAGAAGCTGCTCCTCCTCATTTGATGGATCAACTTCCACAAGACGATGATGTCTTAAACATTTACATTCAAATTGATCATTTTGCATATCTTTTACTTAAACGCCTAACTACATCCACTGAAAATAAAGTATTGATATTCACAATGCTTTTAATATTTGTTTTTATTATTAATTATATTTTTATTAGGATACTAATATGTCATCACATTATATGTGGCATTTGTTATACAGTTACAATATTATTGATATTGGCATGTTATTTGATATCTGTACTATTTATAACCAACCATATAAAAAAGAATTAGAAATAATGTTTAAAGACCTGTTTTCAATGCAAAAAATGTACAATGATGATTTAAAAAACTTCACTGAATATACAAATAAAGTAAGTAATATAAAATATCTAATTAAATATGGATAATTTTTTATTTCTAACTTTATTAGATTTTTAGTCAATTCCAAAGTAAAATTGAATTAGATCTTGGATATGATAATTATATACATGAAGAAACTAATCTTGGTGTGATTGAAGATATTGTTGATTTTCTATTAGACACTTCATGTAGTATTTCAAATTTCTTAGAAATTTATCCAGAAGCCTCTAGTATTTTCTTTGAAAAAAAATTACATATACAGTAAGTATTATGAACATATAATTTATTAAATATTAACTTCAACAATTACCTATGTGTATTTTCAGAATAGCTTCATTCTATCATAGTACTAAACCTCTTATTTATGAAAAAATAATATCTTTTAATAAATTGGAATTATTTCAAGAAAAACTACATGCATCAAGATTATTGCTTGTGAAGAGTGTTCGGCAGTGTTTTACTCACTTAACTAACCAAATCTCCAACAAAATGTATATTATTATTATTATTTTAGGTATATAATATTGTATGTATCTATATTATATTTTATTTATTTACAGGAAATCAAACCATATAATAGATGAATATTTTGAAGTTATAAATGAACTATTAACATATAATGAATTTGTCATTGACTATAATATTGTATATAACTTAACTAAAGATATAAAAAAATATAAAAACACAACTAAAGAAATGTAAGATTTTTATATTATAATTTATTTAATAGTTACTGGTCAGATGGGCAAACTTGGGGTAAACAAAGTACCTACCGACTGTAATAAATTATTATTATTAAAACGCCATTGAGTAGGATACTAGTGATGGATGTATTGAGTTTGAAAACAATGATATATAATTTCTTTCTATAAAATGATTTTGAGTAGAGCTTTGGTTTAATAATTTAAAAAAAATATTGGTAACCATTATAATTTTATTTATCATTTTGTTATTTTCCCACTAAATTTATAAAATATCTCCATTATAAAAAGTAATTTTTCTTTACATTTAAGGAAACTACTAGAAAAATCAAAAAATTATATTTTCAAAATATCAACTAAAACTAATTTGCTGTCAAACAAGCTCTTTACTCTAAAACTCCTACTATACTCCGCGCCAGGAGAGAACACAGCTGCTCGGCGCATCCAAATGATTTTTTCAATTCGAACTAATTTTTCTTCTTTAAGCCACCCATTACCATATACATTGCGAGTGTAGTAAATATACTAGATATTACCTTTGCCCGTCTGTAACCTGTACATGTAGCGTGACCATGGCTCACAATATCTATTGTTTATAATAATAATATACATATATCCGACAGCTTTTTCATTCAACATGTATGTCAGTATTATGTATTTATAAAAATGTGCATGCACGTACTAGGTACATCGAAGCAACAACTGGATGCATGAAGGCTGTCGAACGTTATAAGCCGAGATAAATACAATCATTACATACAAATTACTAAATAGCAGGCTAGAGTTTATATTTATCATGATAGCATCTTCTTTCAATATTTTGTCTTATCACTAATTAGTTATTATATATTTATTATAGGTACTTGTTTTATCTTTACATTGTACAGCCCCATTTGATTTTAAAATTATAAATGAATAAAATATAAGTTTTCTAACTTCAAGATTTATTATTTTAATACAATATTGATATTTAAGTTTTAACAAAATTTCTAAACTTTCATAATATGAAAATAGGTACATAATATTTCGATTCTGAGTAGTAGAAGTGAATATATAAATAATAAAATGAACATGTATTTAGAAAATGCATGTATTTTAATAGACGATTGGCAAGTCTATATTAACTTATTTAAACAGAGTGACTGAAAATTTTTATTGATATCCAATTTTTAGTAATACTAAGTACTAACATTTTAACTCGTGTCTATTTTTCCTTGGATAATCCTTTAAGCTATATTATCGTCTATTATTCTCAAGTAGGTAATAATATTTCTGAGTTCAAAAAACTGTTTATAAAGTTTGTAAAAACAGTTTAAAACTATTTATATTTATATATATATATATATATTTTTTTAACTGAAAATAATACCTATAGATGGTATATACATTGTATACATTTACATTTTTTATAAAATATTAGTTAATGGCTTTAAAAGAAAATGAAGATATTTGAACTTGCATATAAAGTAAACCTTAACTAAAATAATATTCATGACATATTGTTATAACGGTCTAGTGGCGTATTTATAATTTTGGTGCCCTAGGTACAAAACAAAATATTGGTGCCCCCAAAATAACATCTTTAAAATGTAAATAAGCAAAAAAAAAAAAAGTTATCAACTATTTTCCACCCAATTTAATACTATAATTTTTTCCAACATTAATGTAACTGTGTAGTAATTTTATTCAAAATCTCTTTAAAATTTGCTGCCCCAGAAAATATGATACCAGGGGCTGCCCCCTCAACCCCCCTCTCACTAAATACTCCACTGTATAACACTATTTATAATACATATTCAATATTGTCTCAAGTTGGCTCAATTTTTAACAGTATTTAAAAATATTTAATGACCAAATATCCATTTAGAGACTTGACAAGATATAATTATTTACTAAAGTCTTTAGCAGTAATTAACATACCAAATAGTGAACGCGAAGAAAAAGAATTACACGAAGAACAATTGGAGGTCATTATTATTGTATATTAAGTTTCTTTTCATTAAATAAATATTAATAGTATATTTACCTATATTTTCAGCTTAAAAGTACTAGTAAAAATTTAGAAAATGCAAAATTGTTGTCTCTTATAAATGAAGTAAAAGATTTATTACCCCATTTAGGTAATGGATTTATTCAGGTTAGTTAATTTATATAGAATAATATTTTAAAATATTCAACCACTTTTTTTTATGAAGAAATGTTTAGAATTTTATGATATGGAATCAGAAAAAGTTATAAATATGGTTTTAGAAGATTGTCTCCCTTCAGAACTTACTCAATATGATAAAAGTCTTTCTACAATATCAGATTATGATATTAATAATTTTGGTGATGATGCTACTGGTTATAATACTTCAGCTAAAGGGTAATTATTTTATTTTGATAATTAAATCATAGAATACTTCTTCTCCTTTGCTCTTTCTCCAACTATTTGGGGTCGGCCACCCTAATCCTCAACTTCCACAAAACTCCATCTCCCGCATCCTCAGTTAAACTCATTCACTTCATATTATTATTACAGTCCCCAACCCTTTTTTGTCTTCCTCTTCCCCTGTTTCCTTCAATTTATTCTCCCTAATTTTGTCCTATCACTAAATATAAGAATACATTTTAATTTTTTTTTTTTCGTTAAGAAGTAAGAAACTAAAAAAACTAAAAGCAGTCTTAGATGATAAATCATTCCGTAACGAAATGCGACCGTTTTATGAAAAGTATAATTTCACTGAAGTTACTTGTGCTGAATTGGAATCATATTATGACGATGATTATGATGACACATATGATGAAGTTGAATATGTAATACCAGAACCAGCTGATGAAAATGAAAAACGAAGACCTGATGTTGTGCCAAGGGTTTTAATAGAGAAAAAAAATATCACTGAATACATAGAAGAAGAGATTTCAGATGATGAACCGCAATTAGTTATAAATTTCCAACCATTCTGTGAAAATCCTGAAGATATTCGAGAACGGCAAGCTAGAAGATATGCTGCAAAACAATCCAATAGGTCCAACCGAAGTGAGTATTTGTCTGTAATAATATAGAAATGAAAACACTAACATTGAAATATAATTGATAGATAAACCCAAAGTGTCCACTCCGTCAACTATTCCATCAGGGTCAAATACTGAGTTAGAAAGGCAGCGTAAAAATGAGAATAAAGCATTTCATGGAAATCATAATAGAAGAAATGCTGCAAGAAACAAGCAACAAAAAGGAATGTTTTGATACTTGAAATTTTTTTTTTTTAATTTGATTATACAAAAAGTTGTTAACTTTTATATGAGTACATAATAATAAATTTTATTAAGTACATACACATAATAAAGTCTATTGCTTCTCAATCTTTATAGCACCGTGACCCAAATTCAAGACCTGACCCACATGGTTTAACTGAACAAAGAAAGTAATTCTAAAAAGACATAAAAATACTTTAATAATACAATTTTATAAAAGTAATTTTCGGGATTTATAATACTTGCAATATAAAGTTTATACAGTTTAAAAAACATAAGCTGTGCACTACACTTAACACAGCTATTAGTTATTGACTGATGATATTAAATATTTATGATAATAAAATTACCGTCATGTTCAAATTTGCTACCAGAATAAGGGTACACATGTAATTATTGGAAAAGTATATTATAAAGGTTATTACTATCTGCTCCTTAAATTGGAAAAAAATTAGGGCGCAAAAGTATAATAAAAAATTGAATTCCTAATTACTCAAATTTCATATTAACCATCAGAGGCTATGTCCCTTACACCCTCCATAAACCACTCGAAATTCCATAAAATAATAATAAACATGCCCTTTTTATTTAAAAGAAAAACATGTAAATAGACAAGTTAATATATTATTATATCATTACATATTAATTTATTTTACTCATTAGGTTTAAAAAAATATACATAAAATGTTCAATTATCAGGTATATTCCTAAAATATCTAATTTTTTAATTTCCCTAAACTCCATAATCTTTTTTTCGAGATTTATTTTTTAATGCAAGACTCAAAATGTGTACACGAAATTGAAAAAATATTCCTTGAACACATCAAAAATCTAAATAATCTAAACTATTTTTGAAGCCTATAGGAATATTTAAATTTGTATATCAACAGTACCACCAAATATTTAAATAGGTGCCTTGAAAAACTGTATATTATTTTGTTTCCAGCAAAGTTCACATCTCGCGATTTATCCATTTCTCGCATTCCAATATTAACTCTTTAAAAATAAATATTGATTTTTGGGTTCAATTTTTAAGGTTTGGTCTGAAATTTAGTATGCTATATTAAAATATATAGGTAATTACAATTTAATTCCAATCTTAATGTTCTATTTAGACAATTTAGAAGAGATACACTGAATTGTATTTTAAAAGAAGGGGTACTCTGTCCTCCCACGTACTCCTTCAAATCAAGCAATGCCTATTATTATAAAAATCATTAGTTACTTATCAATTACAAACCAGATGAAATATGCTATCAAACAGTCCTTTACTTGGAAACTTTGTTTCATTTTAACTGAAATTTACGAAACCTTTCAAAAAATTTAAATGAATTTTGGTGATTTTCCATATAAAATTATAAATATATAGGAAATGCTTAAAATTAATAGGTAAATTATACATATATTATTTTAAAATATTTATTGGTAAAATTAAGAATATTTAGATGTAAGTATACATGGTTAAAGGTTAATAATCTTTGATAAAAATAAACTACAGTATAAGTAATAAGAGTTGTAAGATATAATATTAAATTACTAATTTGATATACTTTTCATTTTTATTTGATAAATTTACTTTAAATTTTAAAGTTTATCATTTCTTAGTAAATAATAAATGATAAAAATACCTAAGACAAGCACAAGAATATAAAATGTAAATAATCTTATAAAAACTTTCTTATTTATTAAAATTATTCACACTGAGTTTGTTATGTATTAATACAATTATCATAGTTATCATTAAAATAGTGAAAATTGTTTTTAAATGGTTATATTAGTTTTCTGTTTAAGTTGAATTTATGAAAATTTCCATATTTTCAAGCCACTTTCTGTCAGAATCTGACAGAATCATAAAAATTAGAATATCTGAAACATCCTTCACCTTGAAAAGCTAAATTCCTAAGTATTTGGCTAGATTTAAAAATATTTCAAAGTTTGGATTCCTGCTTGACCATATTTTAAAAGGTATGCTAAGCACTTCAATGAACAACTTGCAACACACTAGTGTACCATCCTTTTTAATCATTATTATTATCATAATTTGCTCAGAAATATCACAACAAAACGAAAATTTCACCATAGATTAATTTAACATTAAAGCAATCTCCGGAAAAAAAAGGCCTACACATTGATAAAATAACCCTTGTTCGGGGAAGGCCTAAATTAATAACAACCAATATAGGTATTATTTAATATTTTTATTTTCATTAAGATTTTATTTATAGATACTGATACTCACATTCAAGACAATATTTTTTTCACACAAATAAATAGTAAATGAGTTTTTAAGGTACCTATAATATATTTGTTTTATTTAAGTAAACACTATAATGTAAAAAAATACAATTATTTTTTTATACATTTCACGAAATTATCATTTTTGTTATTTTTTTTATTATTTATAGCTATACCACAACACAACGAGCACCATGCTACTCTTCTCTAATAAATAATCGACAAATAATAAATTTATTATAATACTTTATTTATTTGATACCAAACCTTGAACTCAAATTATACTAAATAATACTTAACTAATTGAAATATTTGAAAACATTAAAATATGTTAGATGTATTTTTTAATAAAAAAAAAAATACATCAAAGACAAAAAACACATATTAAAACAAATTAATTGTTATTAAATTGATGTATATTTTTACGTAATATAAAAACTATATTTTCAATAAACTTAATTAATATTACTCAATAAGCTTCTTCGCTTTAAAATATCTTCTTAAGTATAATATTTGCCATACACTTAACCCAAATAAACAGCAAATACTAAACATACTAAACCAATGAACTCTTTTGCTTGTTGATTCATTTGTGTTGCGCATTTCTTCAGCACGATGCTTCATGTCCGAAAAATCTTGGACAATAGATGATGATAAATCTTCCAACATTTTCAAGTCTAATTCCAAAGGTTTCAATTTGGCTACTTCGCCAATTCCTTCATAAGTTTTAGCTTCAATACCAGTCTTAATATTTAATAAAACCTCTTGTGGCTGTCCTCTTTGATATCCAGGTACACGTGAAGTAAAACAAATTTCAAACATATCGTAATTTTCAGTGCTAAAAGTAAACTTTCCTTTTGTAATCTCCTGTTTATTAGCTAGAATATGACCTTTAGAATCCCTTACAATGTAGTCCATAAACTGATTTTCGACTGATGTAACCTCATAATCACCTTTAACTAAAACATTTTGCCTGAGTTCTTCACGTAAACATTTTTGTGTATTTGGATGCATAAACCAACGAATTGGTGTTACAAATGAAACTAATAACATAAGGATTAAACCTAAGCTCAGTTGTACATTCATATTTATTGATAATTGAACCCTATAAAAATAAAAACAGGGTGTTAGTTTAAAATACAAATAAATCAAATTTAAACTGCATTTAGTATTTATATAATATTTTTAATAGTTAGGTACAAATAATTATATGAAAATAAAAATTCTATTGGTAAATACCGAAATTTTTATAGAAATATGTACCTAGTTATATATTATATGCCTATATTCAAATGTTAAATAATTAATTCCAAAGATTAGATATTATTAATGACTACCTAACATTTAAACAAATATTTTATAATTAAAAAATAAATATTATATTAATGACATCATTTATCAAAATGTATTGTATTTTGTAAGACATACCTAACCTTAATAGAAAATATTATATTGTACATAGGTAGGTACACGTATATTTTTATTTATAAATTTAGGTTTAAATTACCAAATTGTAATTAATTTAATATTCAAAGAAATATCAGGAAATTAAATGAAATACCGTGTTCTATGATAGCTTGCATAAAACAATAACTATCTACCTACCTAGTTATTAAAAATGCATAATATGCCGTCAACAAAACATGAATACTATAAGATACAAAAAATACCAAGTCATGAACTGTTAGTCGGATGAATAATTTTATACACTCACTAATACGATTAATAAAATTTACCTTGTCATTTTTATATAAAAATCATTTATTGTTCGAATGTATTTGTTGTACTCGGATATTGTTTGTTTGTATGGGTGACAGTAATTATATTTTCATGCATTTAAAATAAAATAAATATTGCTGTTACAAAATTAATTAAATAATTAAAAATAACCTCCCGTTAATTTTCACTTTAAAACATCGAAACACTCATTTTTCACTTTTTTAACAAACATTAAACCTCAAATAATATAAAAGTGTTTCGTGTTCATGTATTATCACGAATTATTTTTGATGATGTTTACACTTTTGTACAATAGATCCGGGCACAGATAAGTATACACGCCGTGTCTAGATAACGGGCGCTCGTGTAAATAATGCGTACACGGACCAAACGTCTAAACATATTTTCTTACCCAGTCATTGGCTCCGTATACTTGGCAAGCAAATTTCTTATTTTTATATTTTTATTAATTATATAATTTGGGCAATTTTAGGAAGTTACTTTTGTATTTTGGAAAACAACGGTTTTTTTTTTTATAACCGAAAATTTATTTTTTGTGAACTTAGCAGGCAATTTTTTTTATTTTCACTTTTTTATCATTTTTAATACTGGAATCCTTTGGAAATAATTTGGGCAATTTTAGGAAGTTACTTTTGTATTTTGGGAAACGACGGTTTTTTTTATAACTAAAATTTATTTTGTCAAATTTGTATTTTGTCATTTGAACAATTTTTATTATAGTTGTAGAACTTATACTTATGACTAAACCTTACCTTTCAGAATTATTCTGAATACCTTTAATGCAAACATGAATGAATAATAGGTATATATCAACGTATATTGATTATTTAAGTACCTATTAGGTACTTTAAAAGCTCTTTCTTATCCTATAACAAATTTAACTATAACACTATCGTAATATATATCGTATATAATCATCTATACTATTTACACCATTTACAAGGAATGTACGTATTTCTTTATATGACATAATTATATTAAAAAAAGATGTACAGAGTAGTACACAATTATTACAGAAACATAGTTTGTTAATTAAAATAAATATTATGACTAATTTTGAAAGGTTAATTATTAAAATAAGTATACATATATATGTGTAGGTAGTATATACAGTGCATAGTACAGTACATATAGTGAGCTACTTTACTTTTTTTTTTTAATTATTAAAATTCCCGTGTTTATATGTTATTTGGCCATGGTCTGTACGTATTAATCTGTCGTTTCCAGTCGTGGACGAGTCTATAGGTACGTAGGACATTAGAGCAACACCTTATCATAAACTTTAGAAAATAAACTGACAAATTCAATTTTTCAATGTAAATAAATGATAACGTCGGGTGATAACAACTAAATGATAAAGCGTTGCTCTAATCATAGCTCTCATGTCCTGAGTATAGACTTAAGTCTATGCTCGTCAGTCGTCCGTTTCCAGCACGATTTAAGATAATACGTATCTTATATTATCTTAAATCGTGGTTTCCAGTCCATACTATTTATGTTCTGTGATACTATCTTATCCGAGCAAAATAATGATAATTTTCTATGATAATATAATATTATATGATAATAATAAATTTGTATTTTATAGTTTAAACTTTAGAACATAAAAATGTCTGGTATAATAATATTGTTGAATCATTTAAATTTTATAAATATGAACTAATAAAGATCTTCATGGAAAACGATGATTGTAAAACACAAATGTGTCATAAATATTGGGTATGTACCTATTATGTTTTTATATTTTAATTTATAAATATAACAGTTTTTTCGAAATAATAATTAATATATCTGATCGCGAATCATATTATGATCATGTATATCATACATATCTATGTATTTATGATTTCCTTATGGAAGGTTATCAGGGCCGGCTGAAGAGTAAAGCAACCAAAGCAGTTGCTTAAGGTACCAAGGTTTCCAAGGCGCGACCGACCGTCGTGAAGCTTTCAAAGTTATTTTACTCCGACTTGATATAATAAATTATTAAAAACTGTACTAAAAAAAGACAAAAGTAAATAATTTAAATTATAAACAGAAAAATTTAAGAATTTAAAAGTTTTAATAAATAGGCATTTATTACAAAATTAAACAAAATTATTTATAATATTTCAATAAGTTATTCCTTATCTTTGGCCGTAAAATCCAACTTCGCCGTGATTGTCGCCCTACATTGCTTTCGGACCGGTGGCGACGTCGAATTTCGGTCGCTTCGCAGTGGCCTCGCGTAGAAACCAGTCTATAGGAATTACATGTAAACAGTGGGACGGCAACCGGTCGCGCCTTGGAAACGGTATCGTTTTATATGCCTTAAAATGTTAAATTAAAATACCATTTACTCTCGATTTTTGGGAAAATGTATACACGAATGATCTTTTTTTATTCGAAAAATGACCCCGAAAATGAATTTGCTTCGGGCCCCACAATTTGTAATGACACTCTTGAGGGTGATAGAAAAAACCATGACAAAATAGACAGGTATTTTATAAACAAATAAATTAATTTAATAAATTCAATAAATTCTTTATTTTATCAATATATTCTATTATAAAACAATGGGGTTCAACTTTGGTCGAGTGGTTAAAACGCGTGTTTCCCCGATTCAACTTCTAAGTAGCAAATGGTGTAGTCAATGAGATTTTTCTCATTGGTGGCGTCTACCCTCTGTTGCAAGTCAGCCATAAAGCATACTTACCAAACCCGTAGCTATCAAGAACCATCTTCGAATCCCCTAATATTTGTAGGTGCAATCCTGATAATTTTAGAGCATGGAAAATAAGAAGACGCATGAAAAAACTTAAATAATATTGGTTTGAATAGGAATTTATTTGAATTTGATAATTATTGAGTCTTTGTTAATTTGAACCAACATTATTTGGAACCGGTAAAGTCTGGAATAATATTAACAGGCACTGACAAACCTGGAATGGGAATGTTTTGGAAACTATTATATATGTGGAATTTAAATTGTTTGGATCGATAAACCTGGAAATTACTAACATATATCTCGGCCAAATGAATACGGATTGAAATTAGATTTTAGAGGATAGTAGAGTATATTAAAATACACATTTTGGGAAATTTTCCAAATATTAACTATTTAAGTGCATGCATACTCAATATAAATATAATTTTCGTTGAAGTATTCAATTCCTAAAATATCATTACATCCCATAAAATTATACTATGAAGGGGGATATTAAATAATTACTTGGATATTTAAACTTCTTTCTCCAAAAAATTAGTTATTAAGGAAAGGGTATATTTTTTAAGGTATTACTACAGTGCATTTAATATAAGTTATACCTATGTGCTCGGGATATCACTATCGAGTATAGGATACTTCACAATACCACACATTAAAAGTTCCCTTCCCTTCGCTATAACTCTAATAGTATTGATGATAAAAACACCATTCCAACGGTATACATTTTAGTTTGGTATAAAGCGAGAGGAGGAAATTTTCCCGGGCAACACTATTTTGGGGACAGCTAATTAAATACTCCTAAATGTAATTGAAAAACAAAATAATGTTTTC
>JAIPRL010000461.1:0-74354 GCA_025469235.1 Pemphigus obesinymphae | reverse complement strand
ATTTATAACTTTGGTAAAAAAAAAAAAATCAAGGCTGCAAGAATTTTGCAAGACCAAGACCAAGACCAAGACCAAGACTGCCATGGTCTTGGTCTTGGTCTTGCTTTGTGTATCACTATACACATGCGCATATCGGACTAAAATTCGTATTGTTGCTGACATACCTATCTATTTTGTCACGAATGCAACATTTTGTAAGCATGTTTCGACATGGTGACAAAAATAAACAGAAAAATTTTTCTACGGTAAAGCACGAGACGAAGACGAAAAACGGTCAATTGGAGCAAACGTGTAGAAAAGGTATTAGGTATATTCTTTTCCATGGGTATGACGCGAAAAAACAGCATGCCGGACGCCGCCGAGTCGACGGCAATGGCCAAGATACGAACGCTTTTGCGGATGACAGATGAATTAACACTGTCCAATTATAGAGTGATCAACCCAAGTGATCAAATTAATCTATCCAGTGATCAATTTAATCTATTCTGTGGATCAAATTTCTGTGGTGAACTAATGTGCAACCCGGACCCTAGTGAAAGACATGAACTTACAAACCGGATCCGGATCCGATCGTTCACCGGTCGGACCTGTTCATTCGTGAACATATAATATAATAGCTACCTACTCTCATGCGTTTACTATCACCGTGTGACCGTAACAACAAAATCGTACTTTTACCTTATTTCCTTAATTTTTTTTATTGTATTTTTTTCGCATTAATTAAAAAATTAACTCTCTGCAACATGTAATGTTGATTTGAGTACTCCTTCTAATAGAATTTTTGGGTATGCAGACATGAAAAACACATTATTGTAAGACCAATATACATTCCTTTCTTTGCTCAGAATCTAAAAAATGAGAGAGAATAGATTGAGATGGCTCGGACAGAAGCAATAAAAAGATTAGTAAAAGGAATGTAGGTATATTGAAGAAAAGAGGGGAAGAGGAAAAGAGGTGGGGTGTAATAGAGAGTAAAAAAGGTACGTGGTGGGTGGGTGTAAATGAAGAGGATGCGACTAGAGTGGACTATACCCAAAATAATTTCTCTCTATCATACTGCACAATATAGGTAGCAATTTAGACCATTTCTATTTAAAACGTAACAATGGATCTGGTGATGCTATAAGGATTCTAAAAACTGAACTAAAAAACACTTTAGATCGACTTCCCCACATTTTAGATTCTGAGTGAAACGAGGAATGTATTGGTTTTACGATGATGTGTTTTTATATTTTATTTTTTATGTCTGTATACAAAAAATCTATAAGAAGAAGTGTGCTCCGATCATTACATGTAGAACTATTTTCTGGTAGCAAATTGAATCTAGTTAGTACTTTAGAGAGGTCATTTTTCGATAAACGCGTAAGAAAAAAACCATCAAAAAATTAGCATAAAAAATCGGTAAACACGATTGTGGTAAAATTCTTCAACAAAAATATTGATGCTAGTGGCATGAAGTTTTCACCATAAACGTATATACGTAAAATACGAAAAATTTTCGAAAATGTTTACCCGTTTTTATGCTATTTAATTATAGCAATATTCAAATTTGGGATATTTAATTCATAATAGGCTTAATTTTAGTTTTTAAGACCTGAAAATTTAATACAGTGTTAAAAATACACCATTCTAGCTACATAAAACAAAAAAAATTTGTAGGTACAATCGTTTTTAATAGCTATTTCATTTTTTTGATAATATGTATTATTTTGTTATGAAATGTGTTCGAATTTCGGGGAATAATAGACCTATAAAATTGAAATTTTCACCAAAAACGTCTGTACGTACATTATATATACAAAAAAAAAATATTTACCCATTTTTGGACTACTTATAGCAATTTTTAATTTTAAGACATTTAATTCATAACAGGAGAATTCGATTTTTCGCAATTTTTTGTTTTTAAAAATATGTATTTTTTGATCCAAAAATAATTGTGAAGTCAGAATTTAGCGATCGGACTTCGTTTTAAAGTTATATCAAATTAAAATTTAGCGATTTAACTATTTTCCTTTAGTAGGTTAATTTTTCAAAAATTTTAAATATATTAATATTTATATATATATAAACATATTTTAATTTATATTTTTTCACTGTAATTTTTTTTGAATTTGCAAATTATTTAAACTACAGTCTACAATTATTTTTTAAAATTGAATTTTATACAAACGGATTTTGAAGGGGTTTCCGTGGATCTTTTACCCACAATTTGTTTTTCTTTTATAAAAATTAAATAAACTTTTTATATGTAGATATTTATGAAATATATACCTACAGTCTCCGTTGCATGTGCATATCTCATAATAACGTTTTATGTAGTGGGCAGGTCACACGGATAAGCAGCAAAGCATTATTCTGGGCGCCGCACAGACCGGTATCGACCTCTTTTTTAATATGATTGCCTATATAGCTGACTATATTTTCATAACACTTGCCCTTGATAGTTAACCAAAAAGTGTCATGACAAAAAAAAAATATTTCCAATAATGCTTTCGAAATAAAATTAATTTATAGGTACCTACTTTACTTTATACTTGAAATTGTTTAATTTATTTTAATGCAGGTAGATATATGTACCTACTTATAGTATTTTAACATTAAACCATTACCCTAGTCCTTGTTAATAGTGGGCGGAAGCCTATAAATGACGTCACCCTTCAACCCCCTCTCGTTGTCCTTGTTATTGATTTTCACCCTTGCTTTCTTCTTTAGCCATGCACAGGCGCAACCTAAGGGCCAAGGGGTACACAAGTAGTCTACTGGTGGATGCTGATGAGTTCATGTCTGTAATTGGGAAATTTTCACTATGCTGTGATATTTAAATGACAGGTATTTTATTATTTCATATAGTTCAAACTCGTCGAGATTAAAAAAATGACTTTTTTACATTCCACATCTTATATCTACAATCAACATTTAAATTTATGTGTATGTGTTTTTATAGGGTAAAAAAATAAGTCCATTCAAATAACATCACATTGTCAACATAAAAAACGGTCAGCATGTCTTCTGTAAAAGTAGCTGTTCGAGTACGACCTTTTAACAATCGAGAAATATCTAGAGATTGTAAATGCATCATAGAAATGGCTGGTTACACAACATGTAAGTTTTATTCACGAAAAATAACAGTACCTACTAGATAAAAAAAATGGATGGGAAATTTCCCCTCTATTTCTATACCTAATATATAATAATACATTATACAAACAGTGGTTTTTATAAATATCTATATATTTTGTATTTTGCAGCAATAACGAATCCCAAACTTCCACCTAATGTTAAGGATGCAACAAAAAGCTTCAATTTCGACTACTCTTACTGGTCTCAAAATGTATGTAAAAACATTGTTTTTATTTTTTAAATATATAATTCTATGATTTTATATTTTAGCCTTCAGATCCAAATTTTGCATCCCAAACTATGGTATATAGAGATATTGGTGAAGAAATGTTACAACATGCTTTTGAAGGTGTATATTTATTAATACTTAATTTATACCATGTGTTACGGTTTTTATATTTTTATGCTAACCTACAGTTATATTTTTTTTATTTAGGGTACAATGTATGCATATTTGCATATGGGCAAACAGGGGCGGGTAAATCATACACCATGATGGGACGGCAAGAAGAAGAAGGCCAAGAAGGCATAATTCCATTAATTTGCAAAGATTTGTTTCATAGGATTAGATCAACTACCAGTGATGAATTGCAATACTCTGTTGAGGTTAAAAATACATAATTTGAAAGTAATTTAAATGAAAAAAACATAAGTATAGGTATCTATATTTTAATTTTAGGTTAGTTATATGGAAATATATTGTGAACGTGTTCGTGATCTGTTAAACCCTAAAAATAAAGGTAATCTTCGAGTTCGTGAACATCCTTTATTAGGACCTTATGTAGAAGACTTATCAAAACTTGCTGTTACTACTTATAAAAATATCCATGATCTCATTGATGAAGGCAACAAAGCAAGGTAAACATTTTTTAAACAATTATTTAAGTAATTTTGTTATTGTTAACTATTTAAAATTAATAATTTATTAAATGCCTATATATTTATTTTTGATATTGATGTATAGGTATGTTTTATGAGTTTAATTTGTATTTATTTATTTCAGAACAGTTGCAGCAACTAATATGAATGAAACATCTAGTCGTTCTCATGCAGTTTTTACCATATTTTTTACTCAAAAACGGCTTGATGAAATGACTCAGTTAACTACTGAAAAAGTTAGTAAAATATCACTAGTCGATTTGGCTGGTTCAGAAAGAGCAGATTCCACTGGTGCTAAAGGAACTAGACTTAAAGAAGGTGCCAACATAAACAAAAGTTTAACTACTCTAGGAAAAGTTATATCTGGACTAGCTGAAATGGTATGTTTACAAAATATATATTATTATTACAATTAATTTCAATTATATTAAGATTTAAATATTTTTTAGAATAATTATACTATAATAGAATATAATTAAATTTTTTATATATCATCTATTTATATTTATTTCAAATATCTACTCATAAAAAAATATACACATATTATGATAATATATTGTGATTCTATAATCTATTTGATATTAAATCAGTGCATTTTCTAAGAAGGGGTCCGTGAAAATGTCTATTAAACTATTTTTAATATCTTACCCCCCCCCCAATTTTAATAAAAATAAAAATAAAAACAATTAAAAATCTTTAACTATATTTTAAAAATAAATTATATGTAGTCATGTAGTAAATTATATGTGGTCCTGTGTCACTATCATTTTTCATCATAGCTGTTTTTTTATGTACTTATTAATGAAAAAAAATTTGAAAATATTATTTTTGCGTTTATCATTTTTGTCAAATTACAAATATTATAGAAAAATAAACCAAAAGATTAATTATAAAGAATAATATTAATAGCATACTAAATAACCTATTTTTGATACTATGTGTTTTTTATATATTTTATTAGAGTTTAAATCTAATTTGTTAAATCTTGAAAAATCAATACATTGAAAAATGACTAGGTACCTGCATAACAAATTTAATAATATTGTTATACAAGGTGATTTTTTTATTATGAGCCAGGCTATATCTTAGGAGGTATAAATATTTTTGTAGCATTTTTCATAAATTTATTTGTATACACCATTTAATATTTTTTCTTATTTTTAAATTTCTTATCCCCTCCCTTATTTGTTAAGACTATATCAACTTTTGATTTTGAAATGGCAACCCATGATTTAAGTTATAAATTCTTAAAGAAAACATTCAAATTAAATACTTGGAGAAGTACTGTAGTATGTTAGTATCACACTTATTACATACTTTTACAATACCTCTCCATTCCGCCATGTCTTACATTTGAATACTTATTACTCTGTAATGTTTATCGAATTTCAAAAATTAAAACTTAATAATTCTTATAAAAAATATTCTTTAGGAATTTGTAATCTAATTCATAGGATACTATATAAAATTAAAAGTTGATATAATTTTAACAAATAAGGGAGAGGGATAACAAATTTAAGAATATGAAAAAATATAGAATGGTGTATATAAATAATTTTCTGAAAGTCATTTATGTCAGTTTTTATAGTGTCATACAAATTATTTGTACTTCCCGGGATATGATAAAAAAATCATGTGTATATCATAGTTTTTTGATTCATATTTATACTTATTTTATATTTATAGCAATATATGAAAAATATTTTCTGTTTGTAATTTTTAATACGTATGTGTTTTAATATAATTAGATACATTCTCTTAATTTTAAATCTATGGTATGAGGACAAAGGTTGACTGTTATTTTCCACATTTATAAAATAAGAGTTTTAAAGGTACGTACACACTTGTAACACCGTAACAGTATAGTGTTATGGAGTCATTTTTGCAATCTGTTTAGTAGATGTTACGCTGTTACAATGTTACACAGCGTTCCATCAGTTTCCGACGTATCTACACGGGAGAACTACACTCGACTATATTATTTTGAATTGGATTTTTTGTAATTTTAAAATATATAATTATGAATAATTTACAAATAAGTGTAGAAAATGTACAAAAATTGTATTTCACATGTATTTACCCTTACAATTGCATTCACCACGGACAGTGTATAAATAATTAAAAATGCAATACAAATTATCATTTGTTCAAAATTTCTTATAGAAAATCCAAAATTTAGGCTTACAAAATTGAGTATATATATATGAGTCATTATAATTTATAATATAATCGATTTATTTATTATATTAAAATTTTTATCTCTGATATTTTTCCTATTTTGATTTTGGAAGTTTGTAGAGTAAAAGCCAGAGGGATATGAAAAAATTTGGTGTTTTCCAAATTTACGTGATAATTGAACATATTTAGTAAAATATAAATAGCTTTCGCTAACATTTAGTTATGATTTAAAAAAAAATCTTTTAGGGTAAAATATTTCATGCCTGCAACTCACTACACTTGTATACTATACTTCTAGTAGGTACTCACGATATGCGACAATTCACATGATCACGTCCACACAGTTCATAACTTCACACCGTTACATCCCTTTGATGCGGTCTAGAAAACTGTCAAATAATGGAACGCGGTGTAACGCCGTCGTGTACCACTTTAATATGGTATTTTGTTACGGGTCGGTGTTACGCGATCCCTTCCACACAGTTATTACAGTTACATAACGGAGGTACGGTATGTTTTTACGATACGTGTGAATGTTACAAGTGTATACGCGGCTTAATATGAGTGATACTAAAATTATTTTAATTTTCCCCAAATTATATTAGTATCATCCTATGAACCTAGAAATGTAAAACTATATTTAAAATTAATTTAAGAATTTAAGAAGGTTTTTATAAAAAAAATATAATTCAAAACTTCAAAATATTATAAAACACTAATTCATTATAATTTATAAATTTGTTTTTCATGCTTTTCAATCTACAAATTTGCAAATAGTCAGTAAGTATTTTTTATTGAATACATATGTTTTATCTAGGAAAATTATCTACCTACCTTCATATTTGTATTATAATTTATAACTATATTTAGAAATTTCTTTTCTCCCCAAAAAAAAAATTTTAAAAATTGAAATATATTTAAACAACTTTCCCTATGCTTCTAAAATGGTATTCTATAAAAAAAAAAAGACTAATAAAAAAATAGTCATTAGAAATTCATTATAAACCTACAGTAATCATAGCATAAAATTAGTTTATATTATTAGTGAATGCTAATTGGTGAAGCCAATTATTAAATAATTTTATTCTTTTACCCATTATTTATTTATATAGTTACATTATTTACATTATATACATTCAATTATATCAATATATAAATATGTAATATAATTATATCAAATACAAAAATATAGGTAGACTTTTGTAATATTCCGAATATTTTTAAATACTTTTTTTTTAAATATTTAATACAGTATTCTGAATACTTTATTAAGGTTTAATAACATTTTTAAAAATGATTTTATTATTTTTCCTTCATAAATTGTATTTTTTTTTTTTTTCAAATACATAATATTTTAAAGTAGGTATATTATATTATTTTGTTTTCAACTATATTTAGTGGGACAGTAATGTTATTTTCCAATTTTAAATATTTTGATTTAAATAATAATAATTTTATTGATAAAACAAATAATTTGAAAGTATTATATTTATTGATATTATTTTAGTATAATAAATATAGTAACACAATACATGGGGCTTAGAATAAAGAGTTCTCTATCATATTTATCAATTGTTCAGGAGAGCTATTTTTCGTTTTTCGACCACTAAAATTATAGATGTCTTAGTAAAAATAGTTATAGAGTATAATGCTTACTTATTAAGTTTTACAAAAGAAAAATTACCTATTTACTTATTACTTAAGGTGGTTGCAAGCGGCATATTTTTTTTGGCGATTTAGACTTAAATGCCTAACAACATTTACTGTACTTAAAATGTTTCTATTTTAATTCTGTAAAAAGATATTTATTGATTTCTTTTCTATGTTATTGTGAGGACTGATTTTTGATATTATAATTATAAGTATGTTAAAATGTACATTAAAAATATCTAAAAATGGCAATATTCATTTACATACTTTTATTTCTAAAAATTGGATCATTTAATACAATATAGATATTGAAAAATAATAATAACAAACATATACAATTTATTACAAATTTTTACTTAATATTTTTTCAAAATAATAAATAATATCTATAATAATAAATAATTATATTCGTAGGTAGGTACTCCGTCTGTTTTACAGATAAAAAGTGGGAAAAGATATTCCAGGAAATTACACACACTAACCATAATTTATTACTCGCACACTCACACGGCTCATATGCTTGTGTATTTTAAACTGCCTATGCAAAACTCCTTAGAAACTGATTGCTTTTAACCCCCTTAAGGGGCCTGGAAACTGCCGTATAATATGTCATAAACATTTCATTCCAATTCCAACGGTCTAGCCCGATACGGACTCCGATAATAATTTTGAAAACATATTTAGATTTTTCATTACTTACTCTAGAGAACGATCGTTTCACATTTTTCATATTATTATTCTATAATATAATAAAAACTGTTCAAAATTTCCAAAATGTTCAGCACATATATCTAATTAACTAAAATCAATTTTAAAAAAGTGCAACGATCATTCTATCGTACATGTTCTGAACATTTCGAATATTTTTTAATGAATCATACAATATTATAATTTGGATATAATTAATAATCAATAGGGAGATGTGTTTTATCGATTGTATTATTATATTCAATTATACGGCAAAAAATTATTAAATATAATAATATTATAATTAGGTACTATTTTTGTTATTGAAATCTAGTAAAAAAGAAGTATTCTAAAAGTATTTGGAATTCATTTTGTACAGTATTTCAAATACTTAAGGGATACTATTATCATAAAGTATTCAGCATATGTATTTAAAATACTATTTAATACTAGTTTTATTTTTCCTTGATTTTGTTCACATTCTTCTTTTCTTTTTTTTTTTTGGGGGGGGGGGGTTTCCAGAATATATTCTCTTCATATCATTGAACATAATATTATAAATTTTTATTTTAATAAATTAGGCTTCGAAAAAAAAGAAAAAAGGAGATTTTATTCCTTACCGTGACTCTGTATTAACTTGGCTCTTAAGAGAAAATCTTGGTGGAAACTCAAAGACTGCTATGATTGCTGCTATAAGTCCTGCAGATATTAACTATGACGAAACATTATCTACTTTAAGGTAATATATTAATTTATATTAATTTATGATACTATATAGTATATTAAATTATAGATATGCAGACCGAGCAAAACAAATAGTATGTAAAGCTATTGTCAATGAAGATGCTAATGCTAAACTTATTCGTGAACTCAAAGAAGAAATACAAAGACTACGAGATTTATTGAAAGCGGAAGGAATTGAAGTACAAGAAGGTACATATTTTATTAATATTATAAGTATCTGATTAGATCTTTGAATCCGATTAGTTTGGTGACAGTGGTTTTTATTTTTATGGACCCTCAGGCGGTAAAATGGTTTATGGGAAACTTAAAGAAAACCGTAAGTAGGGGTCACCTTTCATGCTTTCAGTGTCCTTTTCTTAACACAATTGCTTGGCTTTAACATATAAATTGTATCAATGACAAAAAAAAAATAAAATATAACAGCTTAGCCATCATTATTTGCGTCATTTATAATATATATATATATATATATTTAATATTTTAATTATTGAGATTATTAATTTATTTTTAGGAGACGATGGAGTCAAGATGCTTAAAGATGGTGATGAAAAACCAAATGTTCCTTCATCTATGATCGCTGAAGAAGCTGTTGACCAACTCCAAGCCAGTGAAAAATTAATTGCTGGTATGCAAATATTATTGCTCAATAGGTATTATATATTTGATTAAACTGTTATATTTTATTACTTATCAAAGAATTAAAAGAAACATGGGAAGAAAAATTGAAACGTACAGAAGAAATTAGAATTCAAAGGGAAGCTGTATTTGCTGAAATGGGGGTAGCAGTTAAAGAAGATGGTGATACAGTTGGAGTTTTTTCCCCACAAAAAGTAAATATTTGTACATTTTAGTTAAGCAATACATTAATATGATATGTATTTAAAGACCCCACATTTGGTCAATCTAAATGAAGATCCATTTATGTCTGAATGCTTGATTTATTACATCAAAGAGGGTGTTACACGTGTTGGATCTGCTGAATCTAATACTCAAGATATTCGATTATGTGGCTCATATATACAACGGGAGCATTGTCGGTTTGAAAATTCTAATGGCGTTGTTACTTTAATGCCGATAAAAGGCGCCTTGTGTTATGTAAATGGCCGAGAACTTACAGAACCTATTGTATTAAAAACAGGTTCAAGGGTGATTCTTGGAAAGAATCATGTTTTTCGATTTAACCATCCTGAACAAGGTAAACTTCAGAATATAATATTTATATAGTTAAATTATTATATGATTTATTTATATTTAGTAAGAGAACGGAGAGAACATAAAAACAAGACAGAAGGAATGGTGGAAAACATTAAAGAAAGTAATAAAAATATTTTTAACTACTGGAATGTTTATTGTATAATATTAAATATAAAAATACTTTTTAGTTACATCTAAACCAGAAAAATCTTCTCCAGCTGAAACACCAATTGGTAATGAGAATGTAGATTGGAACTTCGCACAGATTGAATTACTAGAAAAACAAGGAATAGATCTGAAACATGATATGCAACAAAAGCTGAATGCTCTTGAAGAACAATTCAAAAAAGATAAAGAGACAGCTGACCAAATATTTGAAGAACAACGCAAAGTAAAAAAATATATTTAGTAATTAAAAATCCTAATATTATTTATTAATTTATTGTATAGAATTATGAGGCCAGAATAGATGCACTTCAGAAACAAGTCGAAGAACAAAGTATGACCATGTCAATGTACAGTTCATGCCCAGATGACTTTATACAAGAAGAAGATATTTTTGGTAAACAACCATTATTATTAATTAACTACATGCTTTACCATAAATTTATTTTCATGTTAAACTGAAATTTTAGTTAATCCATTATTTGATGCTGAATGCAACTGGACTGACAAAGAATATCAATTAGTTTTGATAACCTGCCGTAAATGGAAATATCACCAATTTACATCACTGCGAGATGATTTATGGGGTAATGCTGTATTTTTAAAAGAAGCCAACGCTATATCAGTAGAACTTAAGAAAAAAGTAAGACATTTTAATTTTTAATAGAAATTTTTATGTGTATTATTTTATTTTATTGATTGATTGATTAACATTATTTTAGGTTCAATTTCAATTCACTTTACTGACAGATACTTTGTATTCTCCATTACCAGTGGACTTTTTAACTGATGATGATGATGTCGATAGGCCATTTCCTCGTACATATGTTGCTATTGAAGTACTGGATACAAAGAATGGTGCTACACATTATTGGACATTAGATAAGTTAAAGTGAGTGTTTGTGAGTTATCCTCATTCATTAGGTAATCAATAAGGTAGGGTAATTCTAACGCTTATCTTTGTGTTAGAACGAGGTTGGATCTAATGCGCCAAATATATAATGGGGATATTGAAAGCCCCCAGAATTCTCCTTGCGAACTCCAGGATGATTTTTTTCAATGTCTGACTGCCTGCACCCCTCACAAGCCTTTCTTCTATTTGATACCCTCAAGGTTAGTGTTCCCTTATAAGTCCTATGCATAATATTTATGTGGTTTGTCAGACATGCTTATTTCGAGAACATATTAGGCATTTGTCCCATCATAATTTATCAATTTTTCCAATGAAATTCCATGACATTTTTTTGCATTCTAGCATAATATTTATTTTTATTTTTTATTGATTATTATTTTTTCATATTTACAGACAAAGATTAGAACTTATGCGAGAAATGTATCAAAATGAAGCAGAAATATCACCTACGTCACCAGATTTCAATATAGAGGCGATTACAGGTGGAGATCCATTTTATGATAGATTTCCATGGTTTAGACTTATTGGAAGATCATTTATTTATCTAAGCAATCTTATGTATCCGGTACCATTGATACACAAAGTATCTGTAGTTAATGAAAAAGGTGATGTTAAAGGTTATCTTCGTGTTGCCATACAAGCAGTTTCAGGTATATTTAATATAATTATTAATTAATAACTATATTAAAAAGTTAATATATATAATGAGTACTTGTGACTATTTATAATATTATTATATTATATACCCGAAGTCACAATATTATATACTTTTGTATACTTATTTCAACAACATACTTAAAATAAAAGTATATAATATTGTGACTTCAAGTATATAATATAATGTAATAATACTATATTAAAAAGATACAAAAGAAAAAATTATTATTATTATATGTATATATGTATATATATATATAGAAGACGAGACTTCTGATAACTCTTGCGGAGTAAGGCAATTTGCAAAGATTTCTTTTAATGACAAAGATCTATTAGGCCGTTTATCTGGGAAGAAAAATACTGATGTTACTGAAAGGATTGTTACTGGAAAAGGTAGCAATTAGATAGTACTAAATATAGTTTTTATATTGTTTAGTTTAAATAATCAACAATTAAAAATAATTGTAGAAATTGAAGCTGATGGTGACAGTAATCATAGAGATAGTTCTATATCATCTGATATCAAAGATGAAGAACTTCCAAGTCACTTATTGATTAATAAAGACTTTACATTTAGAGTTACCTTATTACAAGCTGTCGGTGTTCCTAACGAATATGCTGATATTTTTTGTCAATTCAAGTAATTGAAAATTGAAATGTTTAATTCCTTTAAAATATTTTTTTATTAATATAGATATATTATTCATATATTTTTACACTTTTATTTTCAGTTTCTTGCATAGACATGATGATGCTTTTTCTACAGAACCTGTAAAAAATTATGGCACGCCAGTTGGATTTTATCATGTACAAAATGTGAGTAATTAAATTCCTTCTTATTGTACTTTAATTTCATATTTTTTTTATTTTTGTAGATTACTGTTCCTGTTACAAAATCATTTATAGAGTATATTAAGACACAACCAATTGTATTTGAAGTTTTTGGACATTATCAAAAACATCCACTTCACAATGATGCCAAACAAGACAGTACTTTGTATGTTAAATTTAATATTTAGTTATAAATATTTGATATATTTTATTTTTATTTACTAGTATTCGACAACCTCCTAGACGAATGTTACCTCCATCAATACCAATTAGTTTACCAGTACGTTCTCCAAAGTTTGGAGTATTGCCTTCATTGTGCACCTCACATATACATGCCAAATATGATTTACTAGTTTGGTTTGAAATATGTGAACTTGGTATGTTAAATAATTTCTTTTTTTTAATTGTACCCTTAAATAATAAATGTATTAGGTCCTGATGGTGATTATGTACCTTGTGTGGTTGATCATAGTGAAGAATTACCTTGTCGTGGGCTTTTTATGCTTCATCAAGGTTTACAGCGTCGTATACGTATAACAGTAGTACATGAAACTGCTCCAGAATTACGTTGGAAAGAAATACGGGAACTTGTTGTGGGTCGTATTCGCAATATACCCCAATCAGAAGATGATGATACTGACAATTCAGTTCTTTCACTTGGCCTATTTCCAGGAGAATATCTTGAAATACCCGGTGAAGATCGCTGTATGTTCCGTTTTGAAGCAGCATGGGATAGTTCGTTACATAATTCTGTACTTCTTAATAGAATATCTACTGGTGGAGAACAAATATTCATGACTATCTCAGCTTATTTAGAGGTAAGATTTTATTTATACATTGAATTTGCTTTCAAATGAAAATTTGATTGAAAAATTGTAGTTGGAGAACTGTGGGTGTCCAGCCATAATTACCAAAGACCTAAGCATGGTAATCTATGGCAGAGATGCACGTACAGGTCCTAGGTCTTTGAAACATCTTTTCAGTGGCAATTACAAAAACAGCGAAGCAAATCGTCTGTCTGGCATTTATGAACTTGTGCTGAAGAGAGCTTCAGAAGCAGGTAGTCCAGGTAGTTTTCGTGACAAAAGAGAAATGCAGTAGAAATCCCAAGAGTTGTTTGCTTGTAGATGTAGTTAATGCTTTAACAATTTTAATCATAAATTATTATATATATATATATTGATTATAATACTTTATACAGGTGTTCAAAGACGACAAAGACGGGTGTTGGATACAAGTTCCACATATGTACGAGGTGAAGAAAATCTTGAAGGTTGGAAACCACGCGGTGATAGTTTAATATTTGATCACCAATGGGAACTTGAGAAACTTACTAGACTCGAAGAAGTTGGCCGAACAAAACACATGATTCTCCTTAGAGAACGATTAGGTCTTGACAAAGTACCGATCACTAAATCTGAAAAGGTTTTTATTTTTTTTAATTTTATAACATTAGTTTATATCTTCTCATAAAACATATTTAATACCTTAGGAAGTGTGTAACATAATAGCTAAAGCTTCAAGTTCCACTAAAGATATAATGAGACCACCCAGTCCTGTGATACTACGCAATGTTGATCCAAGTATATATGAACCTTGGCAAATGAATGAAAGAGAACGGTATTTGGCTACTAAATGCATCAAGCTTATTCAAGGAAGAATACCAGCAAAAGTATATTTTATTGAGAAATTATTAAATTAATTGTAGAAAAAAAAAGATTAATTAATCTTTTTATAGGAAAATTTATTACCGTCATACACTGATGCACTCACTCCGATCGATGATAAAACTGAATCAAATATTAGCAATTCATCAAGCTGTGTTACTATATCAAATCATGAGTAAGTTGAAAAAAATTACCAAATTTATTTTGTATTTGTTTATTGTAATTGCTTATTGTAGATTATTCTCACCGGACCGTGGTTTTCAACGGGGTTCGAATATAAATGACTCCATAGACCTTAATCATGATATTATTACTTCTTCTCAAATATCCTCATCTGAACCACAACTTGTGCTTTATGTGCCAGAAGTCGAAGAGATAAGAATTAGCCCTGTCATTTCTAGGAAAGGTTATCTAAATATACTAGAACATAAAACCAATGGGTGGAAGAAACGATGGGTGGTAAATGTCTTTATTTATTATTTAGGTATTATCATGTAATTATTAAGAGAACATAATATTTATTTTATAATATCGAGAATTAACGTACTATAACTACATAAGTACAAAAATTGTTTATGTACTAATTTTCAGACAGTAAGACGTCCTTATGTATTTATATTCAGAGATGAAAAAGATCCTGTTGAAAGAGCTCTAATTAATTTAACCACAGCTCAGGTCGAATATTCTGAAGATCAATTGGCCATGGTTAAAGTTCCGAATTCATTCAGGTAATTTTTAAATTATATCAATTTTAACTCTAAAACATTTATTTTTGAATCTGGAACAGAGAATTATTAAGATAGTAATTATTTACTTATTACTTATTAGTTATTAGTAATAACTAATAATCATTCATTTGAATAAGTCATCAAGAATATGTAAATAATAATTTTTTTTTTTTAATTATTATAATTTAATAACGATTATAATTGCTAATACAATATTGAACAATAATCTACATAGGTATGTCTAGTTTTTAGTAAGTAATATAAATGTTATAATATTTGTATTACTTTTATAATTTAATAATTTTGTATACTTAATTAATTACATAGATAAATAAATACAAGACTCAAAAATAAATATTGTATTTTATTTTCAGTGTTGTTACCAAACACAGAGGTTATTTAATGCAAACACTATTAGACAAAGAAGTATATGAATGGCTGTATGCTATAAATCCTCTTTTGGCCGGTCAAATTCGGTACGTTATTAGTAGGTATTTCTACAAGTTTTATGTACAATATTATAATGTTGATTTGAAATATGTTAAGGTCTAAAACATCACGGCAAATAATGCCAAATGGACAAAATCAAAAACCTGCATTTGTGTCAAATCCAATTGACACACACCAATAAAAATATAAGTTTATGCATATTTATTATATAAATATTATTTATATTATTATGTGTACATTTGTTTGTGATGTTCTTAAAACTTTTAATTTTTGTTACATTAAAATACCAGCACTGTCGTTTTGCGATTTAGTAATGTGCCATTCAATTTTGTGCTTTATTTTTTTATGCTGCCAAACCACACTTTGATTGCTTTAAATAAAAAAAATATTTGTTAAATACATTTAAAAATTGTTAACAACGGTTGTGAAATAGTTGATTGAACATTTTAAAATTATTTGTTTTCCATATTTCATAATAATTGTTATACTGATACAAACTATTACATAAAAACATTATTGATAAAATATTATTTTTATCTTATTTCTTGAATCATAATTGTGATATATATATATTTTTTTTATATTTTGCTGTTTGTTTTGTCATATGTTTTTTTGTAATTAAATGCAAAATAAAATGAACTAATACTTTGCTCTAGTCAAATATATATATATATATAAATATATATATTATTATTATTATTATATTTAAATGCATACTATTAAATTATTTATGAAATAAAGTTTTTTTAAAAAAAAAAACCAATTCATTTTGTATGTAATTAAAAAATTAGTACCTACCTACTCATACAAAACATTCCATAAGAATATTCTCATATATTACAATTGTCTCAATAAAACTTAACACTTGTAAAATACTTTAAAGTTTTACCACTAATAGTAACTGAAGCAAGTCAGTTTTAAAAATATTCAAGTCATTATTATATTATACATTCTTAATTAAGAACAAATTATTATATATAAAAAAAGTGTATTAATAACTAATTAATTAGGTAATGATTTTTAATAATAGACTATAAACTAAATATTAAAATTATTATCATAAAAGAACAATATACCTTATATACCCTTGAAAATATTGATGAAACAAATAGTATGCTGTTTGTTAACAAGAATCACGATTACTATATCACATAACGCAAAACTTTATATTTTATATAATATATTGAACACCCTCAACAAACAATTGCAATTCCTATAAATGTATGTAGATCAGAAATTATTGAACCAGTTAAAAAAACAAATTTGTTTAAATTATGAATTATATAAAAATAATAGTGTATAACAAATTCCAAATGAAAAATAAATATTGAAAGTAGACATTATAATATATATATATATATATATATATTGGGTGTAAATAAATCGAAATTTTGTTTCACGATGATGCTTATATGTTTTATATTTTTCTGTGAGCAATTTATCGACTAGAAGAATTGACGTTTTATGATTTAATTTTTTCATGCATATCCATTTTTTTGACACAAAATTTTATCAACTGCAGGTAAATTGGAAAAAAATTATGAAAAATAGGTGTTGAATTAAGGTTATTTGATATTTCCTCATAAATCCAAAATTATTTGTTTTAAGCACTTGGAAATTTTACAGATTAAGTATGTATTTAATATTTAAAAAATGTTTAAAGGATTTTAATAATTTATATTTTAATGATTAAAACATACTTATATTTATTTATTTATTTGAGTCTCCATTTAATGTATTTACCATTCAAAATTATTTTACTTTATTATTTTTGTGGTTGAAGTTTTTGGTCAAAATCAAAATTCAATGAATTATATTATTATTACAAAGAATAATCAGCTTTATAATTTAAGGAAAATGTATCAATTAAAACTTAGAAGATTGTTAACCTTTTCATCAGGTATACTTATGCCTAAATATTAGATTTAAATTTTTTTAAATTTTCAAATAAATACCTTAAAATAATCCAAAAACAAAAACTACCATTTACAATATAGTTTCTTTTATATTACTGTTACAAAATTATGAAAAATGTGTGAATATAAAAATATGTAATGTAAAATGTTGAAAAAATTATTTTATCACTTGTTTTTATTCATGCTTAAGAGGATGTCGGTGTGGTCATTTTTAAGGGGTTCTAAGCAAAGTTTCAGTGTACTTTTTTTTTTTTGTGGGGGAATATAAAAATTATTTCTTTAAATTTTAAAGTAGGTACCTACAAACTATACTGAATCTTCTATTAAAAAGGATATTTTTTAATAAAATTATTTTAAATGTAATATAAGTATTATATTATATTATTATAATATTTAACCAGTATTTGAATAATTTTACTCAAATGCTATACATAATTGTGTGTAGAGGCGTATTTGAGGGAGTGATACGTGTGACATATGTGACGATCTTTACCCCAAACCTCCTACCAACTCTTTCTACTCGAAAAGTTAGTCACATAAAAAAATAAACATTATTGTAAAATCAATAGCTCTTCCAAACGATTGCTAGACAAATCTGAACAAGTAGGTATTAACTAAAAATATCTGGTATATCATCAATTGCGTAAAGATTATTAATCACACAACTATTGGTTGCAATAAATGTAAATATAAACATTATTTAAATTTAATTATACATAATATTTCTTATTTTTTATTTACTTATTGTAATTATTTTAATAATATATTTCAAGTTTATTTAATTATATTTGAAAATGTATTAAGTACCTATTTAACATCCAAATCGATTACCTATATAAGTCTATAAATTAATGTATATTTATATTATCTATGTTATCTACTACTTCATTTTAAACAAAATTTCAGCCTAAATTAATGTCACACTATTTTTCACATTTTTGGTAGGTACCTACCACGGACGTGGTATAATAAATAAATAGATAATTATTTTTTTAATTAATTTTGATGTAGATATTAACCAGGTTTATAAATTCAAAATTGCAATCTAGTTACTGCAGTTTTAAATTTTTAAATTCTATAATTAATGGTTAACTCAGTCAATTTTAAGTTTAGGAATATGGTTAATACATCAAAATTAATTTAAAAAATGTACCTATTCGAATAATTCAGGGTCGAAAATAGCTAATGAAAAAAAACACAAGTTTTGTACCCACGCGCGCTTGCCAAAAGGGTTAAAAATTTAAATATCAATTCATTTTTGATACCGGAATCAGATATATATTTTTAAAATTAATTTTGACGCCTAAACAATGTCCTAAACCCAAAAATTCATGAAGTCATAGCCACTTCAAAAATTTTTAGATTATTATTCAAATTCATTTTCAAAAATCATTATTCCGATTATCGGTTTTAGCAATATTCCATTATCAGGTTATTCTCCAGGATGTCATGTTCTTCCCCTGAACCCATGGATACAGATCAAATTCTACATTTACAGATTTATAGTCCTTCCAAAGAATCATTTAGTCGATAGTCGAAAAGAATTGAAAATTTGACTTAAAATTGTTTTTAATAATAAATTTAATTTAATTTAAAAATAATAATGTAAAATATTATATAATATATTAATATATTTAATATAAAAATAATGTTTTTAATATAAAATATATAGGTAATATTTAGATAACTAAGAACGTTATTTATTAACGTTGTTAATTTAAATTTCATTGGTTGGATTATGATTGGATTTTTATTTCTGGAGAAATATGATTTTAAATATATATATATTTTTGTATTTCAATTGTTTCGAAAAACATCATCTCAGATTTGAATTATTTAATTTTGAATTTTATGTAACACATATTTACATTTCTCAGAGACTGTGTCCATATGGTTTGATAAAATATCATCCACCGATAGAATTCGAAATTCTAATAAATAATTTTATAAATTCCTATAAGGAACAATACAACTAATACAAGATATATATTTATAAAGTCCACATACTGATATATTTTTAAAACTAATTTTGAGGTCTAAACTATTGTTCTAAATCCAAAATTGAGTTATAGCCGGTTTAAAAATGTAGAGATTATTAAACTAACTCTTTTTTGGGGTTTATTATTTCGGTATTCGTTAAAACCTGTAGTAAATATAAAAATATTATAATTTATTTTAATTTTAACCCCCCTCCCCTCCTGAAATTGACCCTATGGGCACCCATGGAACTAACATATACTATATATCGTGACATGTAACAATCATACAAGTATTATTAAATGGCACTATATTTACAATGGGTAAGTGGGTATACATGAGTTACCTCATTATTCGATAAGTACTAACATGGTATTTGTACTTACTTTGAGCTCAGTAGTATTTACTATGACACACCCCGAGTTTACAACTTTGGGGAGGTACATGGGCATGAGTGTGTTTAAGATATCCTACCAAGTATCAACTCTATTGAATCAATACATTATAGAATCCATTTAATAGTGATTTAACTATAAATTAGTAAATTAGATTAGCCTTTTTTATGGAACAAACGTATTGATTTTTAGATGTGTTATTTATTTATTTTTTTTTTTTGTCTGTAGGTAGGAATACATTTTTGGGTACAAAGAGTTGAGTAGGAGTTTTGAAGTAAAGATTTTTTTGGATAGAAAATTGTTTTAATCTGTACATTATAGAGGTCATATTTAGATTTTTCAAGTATTTTCCTCAAGCATAAAAAAAATTACCTTTTATAACAAAAATATTTTATGAATGTAGGGAAAATAACAAAGTTGTTAAAGCCCCCATCATAATGGCACCCAGGATAAGTGCCCCGTTTCACCCACCCCTCTAGATCTGGTACTATGTGTCCAAACAAAGATTAATTATTTAAATATTGTGATAAATAAATTATACATTTAAATCTATCTCAACATCAGTAACACTTTATAACTGACTCCTCAATGGGGTCTATTCTAAGGATTTTTGTCAACAACGCATTAACTTTTCATCTTCCTCCCACCCCTCTATCAAAGGCTGTATTTAAATCTCCTCTCTAAATATTCAAAAATCATTCTTTATATAAATATACCAAAAATATATTAAAGATTGCAAAAATGAACATATTTCGACTCAAAATGTTGAATATAAATTTATTAACATACATTTATGTTAAATATAGGTAATAAAAATAAGTTTTAATTATACCTAAGAATACAAAATTATGTCGAACAGAATAATAAAAAGAAATCATTTTTCTTCAAGTTTAAAATATTAAAACTATACAAAAACTTAATTTTAACTAAAACTTTTTAATTTTTTTTTACTTTGTTTTCTTCTTAATCTGCTATAGTTTTCTTTTCAGCTTCTTCAAATATCTCTTTAAACCATATTTGTTCCTTAGTTTTATGTGTATCTTTTACTTGCCGGTCTACTTTGTTTATTCATATTCAAGCTGCTGGTCTGGATCCCAGACATATTATAATGTATAAACAAATATTTGTTTTCTGTTTTAATTCATACATTTTGATGATCATAAGACTTGAGGATATTTTCTATACTTATTAGACGTTCCACATCAACACTATGTGGTTTAACAACTAAGATCCTAAAAAGTGATAAACTCACAATTTGGTAAAATTAAGGCTGCACTAAAAATGATAGATAACAATGAAAGTAAATTAATGTCACAAATATCATCAATGGAGATTTTTTAAAAATTCTTCATACTCAAAAGATAATTCCATGAGATCATCACTAGCTAAAATTGTGTGTACCTTTTTAATGCTGTTGGTTGAATGAAGCAAATGGAGCTATGTGAATATGAATACATATAGAATATATATATTTTATCAATTATTTGCTAAGATTCAATTGCTTCTAAAACTTCTACAGCTCTCTGCTTAGATACTTGACCTGCTCCCAAATAATATTGTTCTATCTTTCCTTTTTTTGTATTATTTTCATTAAAATATATATTTTATCAATTTGACTATGATAGACTGAGCCATCACACCTCAAAGACATTAATCAAAAGTCACTGCCGTGATGGATAGTCTTCAACATAATGCATTATAAAACAAATTTATAAACATAAATGCAGATAAAGTCACTAAAAAGTGATAAATTATATTTTATAGATTAGTATGACGACTAATATTATTGAATATTCGTAACGTCATAAGAACATGGGCAAGTATAATGAACCAAATAATTTTTTCTTTAAAACATAATATTTACACGCGAGATTTTTTTTCACTACTGTACAAAATTATTATAAAGTTGAAAAAAATTAAGTAAGAGGAAAAGGAAAATTTTTCTTAAATTAACTAATGGTTATTAGTAATAGGACCAGATTAGATTCAGTAACTCAATTAGTATGAAAATACCCGAGCGGTTCTCTCGATAACGAAATCAACTGAAATAATCTACTAATCGAGTGATTATATCAGTCTTGGAATTGACTAAATATTTGAGTGATTCTTGATAGTTATTACCTACACTAACTTCAACAATAAACTAAAAATATGTTTAGGAAATTTACAATTATAAATAATATAATAATATTGTTTAATGTGTTTATCATATAATTTATACCAAAGAGCAGGTTTATATTAACGGAGAGATTTTTTTGAATGATTTTCTCAATTGTAACCTCTTGATTACTTACATCTCGATAATCAAAATCACTCGATTGTTCCTATCATTACTTTTTATTTTAAAATTCCATTCTTTTTGTATTAAAGTACATTATCAACAAGGTAAAAATGTATTACCAACAATATAAAAATTTTCTCAACATCGCTAACAAGGATAAACAGCGTCTTACATTATACCTGGCTCCTCATTTCACATAGGTTATATATGAAATACTATAAATAAATCAACATTAATTATAAATAATATAATCCATGATATCACATTGAGATAAATTAAATTATTGTATGTACCTTAATTACAATTGGTATTTGATTATTTTTAATAAACCATTTTTAGGTAAAATAAATAGCATTATTTAACTCCATGTAAAAGTTTTTAGCTATATGATTTTATAAAAAATTTACAAAAAGATTTTTGCCAAGATATTAACTCTAAGAGTAGTTTACCAAATTAAAGGTTTTCAACAATTTAAAAACACCATTACCCTGTTTACATCAAATAATAGTATCAATTTTTTAAGATATTGTCAGATAGCCTAAAAAAATATATTCTTATACTGCTGTATAACTGTTTAGAAAAGTATAAATAATTACAAAAATATACCTAATAACTATTAATGGAAATAAACAAGAAACCGTAATCAATAATTTAAATAAGGATGCATAACAATTAATATTTTTTTATATTTAATAATATCCTTATTAATTATTACAATATAAAATACAATTTTATAACAAATTAATTAATATTGGTAATGATTTTGTTGATAATCTATTAAATTTAATTTTAAAACAATAATACATTTCAACACAATAACAGTAATAGTATAATTAATGTAATTAATTATATGGCTTGTTCAATTTAATTCTACATTAACTAATTTATAATAGTTAATTGATTCATAATACTTAATCTAAATAGTTATAACAATATACTTATTACCCTTTAACCAATTAGGCATTAAAATGAGACGGTTTATCAATGACTACCACTCCAGCATAACTTCGACCAATATTCATTGAAACTGCTAACATGGACCAAGTATTAGTATTTGGATTATACATTTCTACAGAAGCCAAATTAGAAGCCCCATCATCACCACCCACAACATACAATAAGCCGTCTAATGCGATTACTCCTATATTAAAAATATATTTACACTCAATACATATTTTTTTTCAAAATACATGTAAGTTCTTAATTTAAAAATAATAATTACCAGCATTTCTTCGACACATATGCATATCAGCTACAGAAATCCAAACTCCAGCACTAGGTCTATAAGCTTCGACACTATTTCGAACTTCTGGTCCATCATGACCACCAACAGCATACATCACACCATCTAAGACTCCTACACCAGCACCACTGCGTCGTACACACATTTCTGCAACTGGTGTCCACGTATCAGTGCTGGGATGATAACATTCAACAGATTTCAAACATTGCCTTGATAATCCATCATAACCTCCTACCTATAAAATGTAATAAAACAAATATATTACGAAGTAAAACATATTTAAAAAATAATAATGACAATTTACGGCATATAAAAGATTATTCAGAACTCCAACACCAACACTACTTCTCCTAGTAGACATGCATGAGATCATTCGCCATTCTTGAGTACTGCAGTCAAAAACTTCTGCACTATTTAAACCACTTGTACCATCGAATCCACCAACCTTAAATATATTTATTATAACATCATATATGCACTTCTTAAAATAATATTTCTGTAAAACTTACAGCATATATACAGTTATCTAATACAGCAACTCCCAAAGTGCCACGTCTAGCTAACATGGCAACTGTTGGTACCCAACAGGGTGATGGTGAAGACAAATCAAGCATATCAACCGTACGCACCCTTAATGAACCATTAAAACCACCCACAGCAAATACACGATGATCTTTTAATACTGCAAGGCCAGATCTACAACGTCGTGTACTCATTTCTGGTCCAGCCTGCCATCGATTGGTTACTGGGTCATACCATTCTACACTACGAATTGCTTTAGGCGCTTGTCCTCCAACCACAAGAATAACCTGTTATATAAAAAGTATTAATTCAATTTAAAAATAAATAAATAAATCACTAGAAAAATTTACTTTAGGTAAGCCAACTGGTTGTCTTGGTTTAGTACGAATCGTTTTTGGAATAGTACCCGGCTGTTCAGATTTTAGTAAATGAAAATTTAATGCTTCAATTATATAATCTTTACCTGGAAACAATTATTTAAAATATTAAATTAATATTTGTAATAATAATAATTTAAAAGAAATAAACATACATTCAAGACTATTTTTAAGTAGAGGTTCCTCCTCCACCCTTTTTAATAAATATTCTTTTGATGCTAATGGCAAACGTACATGTTCCATTAATTTAGGCAAAAGATCTTTTCTACAACCCGACTCATGATTCACCCAACAAATAACACATTCAAATACCTAATCAAAATATATATAGTTGAAAAAATAATTAGATACAGCAAATTAAAATTTCATAAAATAAATTAATTTAGTCTAACATATAACAATAATTATTGATATATGGTTTCCCTACTTTTTCTTCAGATGGAACAGTAAGTTCATCGCTAGAGATTAGCTTAACTACTTGTTCAGATGATAAAGTTAGGAACTCGTCACCTTCGACCACTTCTCTATAAATGAAAAAATTTCAATACTACCTACTACTTTCTGATGAAATCAAAGCAATATTATAAAATCTCATACGAAAAATGTTGTTGAATATATGATTCAGAACTTGATAATAATTCCATACAGCCATGCAAGTCTGCAAATGCTTTGATGCCAAGACAATTTGTAGGGTGTAGTTGAGTTTGTAAAAAATCACAACATGCATCTTGCACATCATGTAATTGTAAGAGATTCGCAGCAGGTAATAAAATCTTAAAGTAATAAAATGAATAAATAACAACCACACATTAAAATATGATACTGGTCAGTTATTGTCCTGCCATTGACCATAAGTCATATTACCCTGCTACACGTAAACCGTACATTTAAGACTTAATTTTAGAAAATTACAAACAGTATAAAAATATATAGGTACCTACTCATATTATCTACTATTTGGAAATCACAATTTTATATGTTCCCACTTTGCTCTATCTGTTTAATCTATTGTGTTTGTTTGTCAAGTTTTTATGATTATTGTAACATTTTTTGTGTTACTTTTTACTTAAAATATTTTAATTTAATTTAAATATTTTAAGAATTTCCCAAAATTATAGTCCACAACATAATATACATTATATATTATTTTATTGGTAAGAATTTCTTTTACTTTATCTTCTAACTATTTGGAGTCGATTATCCTGATCCTCCACTTTCACTTAACTCAATTTTCCACATCTTTTTAATTTACACCCACCTTCTTCATATCACTCTCTATTGTATTCTCTCACCTATTTTGTAGTCTTCATCTTCCCCTCTTTTCTTAAACAAATATTTATCTTTACTAAGCTTACTGACAAACTCTGTTTTTTCTCCTTAAAACATACTTGTGCCATATCAATATATTCTCTCTCAATTTTTCTACTATTGAAGTCACCCATGCTGTTTAATACTGATTTCTAATTAGATCTATTCTTGTCGAGCATTTTGTTCGGCCAAGTGGTTTGACCATTAAAATTCATGAAAAATATGAAAAACAAAGAATTAATAGTCTAAATTGGGGGTTACCATTTAAGAAAAAAAAGTTGTATTGTGCATGTGCATATCTAATCAACAGTAAAAAAATTTGAGTGTGAAAATGTGTATTACAACTAGAAAAAAAATGAAATTGCATGGTTTTGTATAAGGATGTTGAGTGTTATCAAAATTAAGCGTTTCCACACTATATATGTATACTCCGTGCATGTTAAGAAAGAGCCTCAGCGATGGACGAAAACTCACTCATCTGTCACGTGTATTATACAGCATTACCCAAAATAATGCTGTATACCATATATGTATATGATAATAGTTAATAAAGATCTGTGCACGCTGGAATGATGGCAGTGGTAGTAAACTGTAACACACGTATTTGATACTACATGCGCATACCACTATGTTAAGATCTGTGGTAGATTTTGCAGTAAAATAACGCCCCAAATATGCATATAACTAATTTTTTAAATTTGACATAAATGTGAATCTGTCTATTTTGGGTTTAGGATCATAGTTTATGGATCAAAATCACTTTTCAAAATGAACCTGAATCCAGTATCAAAAATATAGAATTTTATTTAAATTTGGTAAATCTTTCAATGTGTATTTATGCAATAATTTGCCTTTTTTAAATAGTAATTTATTTTATTTTAACACTATTTTTATTTTTTATTAAGTATTGACATTTTCTGAACAAAGGGAGTAAGCTAGTGATTTTACCATAACGTTTATTTTTGAACTGTGAACAAATTTTCTATCAGAAAACTTAATCCACTCCCTATATGTATATCCATATTTTTATTCTACCAGTAAGTATTATACTATTTTATAGTACTAGCCTTGTGAATTAATATTTCAGGAATTATTATTTTGGGATTACTACTCCTAGATTATATTTTATTTATTTTAATTATGTATACTTACATATCTGAAAATGTCTTATATTATTATGTCCTGATCATGTACAATTTACCCAGGCCTGGCCAGTTACTGATTTCAACTCGATTGGCCACACAATATTTGGGCGATTAAATAATGTATGGCCAAAAATATAAGAGCATAAAGTAAAATTAGAAAGGTTCTTAACTCTTTGGGCCAGTAGAAATCCTAAAACTCGGATCCTATATCTTCCCTATCCGGCGCTGGATTTACGTGTAGCGGGATGACATCAGACCAATAGCAAATAAACTTATAGAAAGTCTACAATTAAAAAAAAATGTATACCTGTACATTTTCTTCAGTAACCATAATTTGGGCAGTGTAAATAAAATCTACTAAAAGTTTTAAAGCCGTAGAATCCAATTCTCTTATAATAACATGATCTTTATTACTCTCTTCAAAACTAGTGAACATAGCATAGAAATATGGACTAGCTGATGCCAAAACCA
Organism: Pemphigus obesinymphae; assembly: GCA_025469235.1. Taxonomy (NCBI): domain Eukaryota; kingdom Metazoa; phylum Arthropoda; class Insecta; order Hemiptera; family Aphididae; genus Pemphigus; species Pemphigus obesinymphae. The sequence continues at coordinate 46,856 of JAIPRL010000461.1, read as the reverse complement.
CTTTATGTCCACATACTGTTGTGCCATCATCTGTTTCTAATTTAATATCGCATAAAATTTCATCTCTAAAAGCAAAATTTGTTATTGATATTAACTTTACAGCAGCTCAAATATCTTATAACATACTTGCGTAAAGATTGTAAAACTTCAAATGACCGAACTGTGTGAGAGCTATTTCTATATGGTGTTCGTTCGCGTCTTCCTGACCTTGGTACTTGTTTTTGGGAACTCTCATCCAGTGAATTCTGACTGGCGTATCGCAACAGTAGCCCACCCCCTCTAAACATAATTACATTAATACTATCTACAATTAATATTAAATTAATATATAAGGCAGAATTAATACAGAAACCATCTCAAAAGACTCACCCCGATGAAAGAGTATCACCTTCCATTATTGAAATACACAGAAAATCTTTTGAATATTAAATACTTATTCAGTAATACATTACTGTAGCATGCTAAATAAACGTCATTTTGAACACTAAAATGTATTATTTTGGTGGAATGACACACTAAATTAGGTGATAACTTAATTAATAAAATATAAATTAAATTTAACTATTGAAGTAACAACAATGATACCATACATTCGAATATCTTAGTGATAAGAACATAAAACAAAATTATTATTGATCAATCACAACCACAGGAATAGGTTTAATTGGGAATGTAGTTGTATATAATATAAGCACAGAGCATTAGTATAACTATTTCTATTAAGTATTATGGTTTAGTTCCATACTATCGATAAATGTCAATGAAATTGGTAGGTATGTATCACAGAATCATAGAAAAGTAAATTGCACAGAATATAGGTACCTACATACCACGGACTAAGATACTATTTAGTCCGTGCTACAATATAATATAAGTAATATAATATATGTTTATATATAGGGCAAGGACAGATTATATGAATTATATGAATCAGATCACATAATCTCTGGCAAGGATGTCTTCCTATTTTTATTTTACGCGGTCATCAACTATATAGTCCTATACTGTTTTAAATATTAAAAAAAAAACGAATTTGTGGGGAAAAAAACCTGTTTGATCTCCGGAAAAACAATAAAAATGTAAATATTTGATTATAAAAATGACTTTTTTTTTAATATCTTGCTTTTATTGGTTGTACATTTTTTAATAAATGGTATGTACATAAAAAGTTTACAATACAAATTGAAGAGGAGAAAATTGTCTACAAAAGTGTATATTTTTTATGTAGGTAAACGAGCAATCGTAGGTACCACGGTATAGACACAATAAATTTAATTTAAATTTAATCTATTCTGATGGTATAGGCACGTCATCCTTTGATGGCGTGTAGTACTACCTATAATAGTAGTGGCGTAATAACTATTTTTAATTCGGGGGGGGGGGCAAACATTTGAGGACTATATGCTCATATATTTTTTTAGTAAGTATGTAATACATAAAATCTCTCACTAATATTTATAAATATGTAAGTAGGTATAATAATTAGGTATATAAAATGTATGAAAAAGTGTGAAACCCGTTAAACATAAAAATATGTGTGAAAAATATAATACTTCACATAGTTTTTTTTTTTTTATAAGCTCATATAGGACATAGGTACCTATATAATATTAATATATATAATTACCTATATGTATATTATTTAATTAAAATATGTGTGTGTATATATTATATGGGTGGTATATGTTGTGATAACTTATTTACAAAGTTAATAATTAATAAAAAGGAATAACTATTAACTATAAGTACAAACAAAAATAGCTATACCTACTTGATGACTGACACCCCTGTGTCAATAGTAACCTTTGCGAGTATACAGTATACCTATTATTTATTAATAGGTAGGTACCTATATATGTTACATATTTACATTTTATAATGATTGTTTATTTTATCCAAAGGGGCTAAAGTAAAACTATTTTTATATCTGGGGGGCAACGGCCCCCTCTGCCCCCTTCTTCTACGCCACTAATTAGTAGTGTAGTAGGGAATGTAATACCTATTTTGGTATATTTTTGCAGCAATAAAGTATTTTTCCGAATTTTAAGTTGGCAAACTATAAATTATTAGGATTTTAGTCGACAAAATGAGAAAAAAGTTCATTACCTTTTTTTTTTGTTCATTTTATGTTTTAAAGAGAAGTACCTAATATATTTTTTTCACATTTTCACCCTTCCACCCCCCACCAAAAAAATTGTCTTCGGGACAACCTGAGATTACCACCTAATGGTTAAGTGGTGGATATATTAAAAATATGAAAGCAATAAAAAAACATTAATTCTATATGTTAGTTTTGTATTAATAAAACGATTATGAGCGAAGCTTCAATGTATAGGTAATAAACATAATTAATATAACTACTGTCAAAAACAGACGACACAGATATAATTGTCACAGAATATTCTGTGTAATTATGATGACAAAAATTTTAAAATTAGTAGTTACATTTCTAAAAATTATATACTTACTGTTTTTAAAAAATGTTCAGCTAAAATATAAAAATGCTGTTTCCAACTTTCTCTAGTAAAGAACCTACAGAATCAATTCAAGCACTAGTTATACCTCAGATTTTATATCAGGTTTTGGCAGTAGTTGTTATGTATATAGTATATATATGTACTAATTATATTTATTACACCGAGCTCCACTCAGAATCGTTTATTGATAGAATTAATGATTTATTTTTGCTTTTATATTTAATAGGCATATCCACTACACTGAGATAGATGACATTATGACAATGCAATAAACCAAAGGAAATGTATTTTTATTGTAATAAATTTATTGTATATTTATAGATATACTAGCAACATTACTCATCACTGCCGGGTTAAAGTAAAAACAAAATTAAATATTAACATTGAAACCTATTTCCCCCTTTCCTCCCTTAAAGGTAGAATTTTAAAAAATAATTACCTTTATGAGTTATAATGCCATGTCGATGCAAAATCTGGTTTCGATATCTCATACGGTGTATAGATTTTCATTCAGAACAAAAACAAACAACTAAATTATATATAGGTAATATAAATATATAAGTACCTATGTATATGAATCTATGAAAAAAATCCCCTCGGGCGTGATCCTGTAAATAAAGTCCTTTTGTTCAAACATTTTAATTTCAAAAGTTACCTTTTTAAATGTACTTATACCTATATATATTATATGCCAAATAATTTCGTGAGGAATTGCAATTTAAATTTAATGTAATCAGCAGCGTATACTATTTGTTGTATAACGTAAAAAAAATGAACGAAGAAAAAAGTTAGTTTATTAAATATCATAGTTTGGCTTGTACCCAAATCAATTTTAAACAATTAATTATAATTTCAATTATTCGTTTTTTATTGGTTTCTTATTAATAACTTAAAAATGAAGTACGAAATATAAATTCTGATTATATACTATAAAATTTCATACAAATTTAAAAAAAAGTTTATTTAAAAAGTCTATTTATTAGAGTAAATTTACCTATTCAAATTTGTAAAGGAGAACATAAACTATGCCGTAGCGTGGAGTTTTATTTAAAAAATTTTATTTTTAAACAAGTTATAAGTAGTTAAATAACTAATTTTTTTTAATGCATATAACTAGTTTTAAAAATGAAATTTAAAAAAAAACTCCTCACTATAGCATAATTTATGTTCTTCTCTACAAATTTGATAATAAGTATATTTACTCTAATATTAATTATAAATAAACTGTAGTAAGATTACGGTACGTAGATTTGATATGTTATTATTGCAGTATATCCGTATAAAATTAAATAAATATTAAATAAATAATTAAATACCTTCAATAACTATATCTTCTCTACTCAATGGTTTTGAAGGATGGATCATTGTGTGCTCTATAATTACGAATTGTCCTTTTTATGTGATCTTCTTTTGGCAATTCAATCAATATATGATGTGGTACATTACTCACAGACTCGCAAAAATTTGATTAGGTGTTACATGGGAAACTTTTGCATTTTCGTTCATTAATTTGTTTTAATTTTAAAACAGCTACTGCATTTTTATTAAAATGATGTATATGATCGTGATTATGAGCTACAAATATTGAATTATCTATGTTTAAACTTGTTTTAAGAACACTAGGACACTTTAAAACACTGGACTTAGAACATCTCCAACGTATAAAATCGGCACATTTTTTTTTGAAAATTATACACAAATCTGCAGTTGTACACAATTTTTGGATGTTTATTTGTTTTTAATACTTCCATTTTATTATTATACACTAATATGCCAGTATAACGCTTATATATTATAGGTACTGTATGTGACACAAATTTGTACTGACCATATAGGTACGGTACAATGGTACAGGTAGCCAGATAAGTACATAATATAACGTAATATACATACTCAGAGGCGGAACTAGGAATTTTGATGACCGGGGAAAAGTGTAATATTACGCAAAAAATAAAATAAAAAAATGGAAATAAGCAAAAAAAAAGACATAAACTTTCTGTTTTTGCCGACTCAACCTTCAAAATGCCGACAGAAACCTTCAAATTTTTTTTTTTTTTTTTTTTGTGGGGGGTGACCCCTCCCACCTAAATATCCCCCTGTCGGGACAGCCCTGAATATACCAATATTTATATGTATTACACTTTTAAAATTTTACGCCAACCAAAATATTTACGCTACCTAAAAATTTTAAGCCCGGAAATCAAACTCCCTCTACCACCGCCACTGAATATACTATACACACATAAATGTCCAATATCATATACTGATGTACCTAATTTATTGTCGAATATCGATTTATAATTTGGGAAATTAGGTGGCTAATCTATATAATATTTCCGTAAATAATTTGGATTTTAGAGTATAACGTATACCTATATGAAAATTCTCAACTAATGATAATCAATAGAAGTACACGTTTACAGAGAGGTTGAGACCATATACATTTTTGCAGGAGGTAGCCGAGTGACGTTATACAACAAATAGTATACGCTGCTGATTACATTAAATTTAAATTGCAATGCCCTCAAAATTATTTGGTATATAATATAAGTACCTACATTATAATATATATAGGTACATTTCAAAAGGTAACTTTTGAAATTAAAATGTTTGAACAAAAGGACTTTATTTACGGGATCATGTCCGAGGAGATTTTTTTCCGTTTACCATATATACACGCTATCAAAGGTTGACGTATTAAAAGCCATATACCATAAATTTTTTGTAGAAAATTTTCTCATCTTTTTATGAAACGACCAATAAAAACGAGATATTTTTAAAAGACGTTTTTTCGGGTTACTTACAAAATTATATATTTTTATTATCGGGGATTTTTTTATCCTAACTGGTGGATTGATGAAGAATAGATTGAGATGATTCATGCATGTATTAAGGAAAAAAGAGACTGAGGCAGTAAGATAGTAAAGGAATTAGGAAATGTATGTTGATTGAAAGAGGGGGAAAGAAAGACGAAAAATAGTTGGGGGATGTGATGGTGAGTGACACGAGGAAGGTGGGATAGGTGAGTAAGTGAAGAATACACGGGAGATAGAGTTAAATGAAAATGATGTAGGAATAGGGTGGCCGTCCCCAAATAGTTGAAAGAGAAGGCGAAGGAGAAGAAGAAAATTATCTAGCAACTTATACGTAGTCAATTTTTTTATGTTCATTTTTACATTTTTTGTGTGTTGTTAGTAACTAAATAACTATATCTTAAAAAATTAATTTATGTATCAAAAAAGCCATGTGGGGTACTAGATAATGTTATTAGCTATAATTTGTTTTTTATTTCGTATTTCCAACATGATTCTAAGTTCATAAAAATAAAAAATGTTAGTGCAAGTTTTTCCTATATATGTATGATAGAATTTATAGTAGATTTGTATATTTATATAAAAAATACCTAAGTAAAAGAAGTAATTAAAAATATTTAAACTAAATTTTAATATATTTTTGTGGTGTATGTAAAGATGGCCTTAATATTGAATTACCAACCCGGACTTTTTCAGAATTTATGTGGTTAATTTGCTATAATTTACTATCAAGTTTTCAGAATTTGAATACCTACCTTTAGTTTTTCCCGAAAATAGAAATATACATTTATTGTTCGGAGACCAACTTATTATAGCACCCCCATATTGGCCATATTGAGTTATTGACCCTGGACATTATCAGAAATGTAGTAGGTAATTAATTTACTATACAATTTTCAAAATCTGTGTATACCTTCCATTTCATTTAAAATTTAATTTTTGTGAAAAAAAATGGTGCCTCCCCTAATATTGAATATTAGACCCAGGAATTTTTTGAAATTATTGTAGTTAATTTGCTATGATAAACTACGAACTTTTATACATTTGCATACGTATTTAGTTATCACAGAAAATTAAGTCGAGGGTCTAAAACTCAATACTGGGGAGGGGGAGCAATTTTCTGTGATAACTGTATATTAGATTATCACTTGGCTCTGGTTTGACCAGCTTACAGCCTACTACTGTATATTGTGTAAGTGTATTCATATATAAATAAAAGTTACCCAGTGGCGGATTTAGTTCTTTGCCTAAGGAAGGGGGGCACTATTTTTAAATATATCTACATACATGCCCATTAAAATGTAAATATGGATATCCATATATATTCAGTTGATTATTTGTAAGTAAAAGTAGTGAAATATTAAATTTCAATATAAAATATTTATAATATACATAAAATAGGTAGGTACATTACATATAATTAGCATATACCTTAGTCTTTACATAGTTATAGGTACTCATTTAATTATTGCATAATTGATCATTTGAAAAATTATTTGATCAATATATTTTATATAAATATTTAAACATGTCTTACTAAAATTAGAAAATTGTGGAAAACAATTATCAATCCATACATTATGATAGTGTTACATACCCTACCAAATTTATATTTAAATAATTCTATTTTATTCGGAAACAGTTATCATAAATATATTATGTGTCACGATATATTTTAAAATAATAATTCCAAGTAGTCCAAAGGCCTGCACATATAGATATTTAATAATCGTAGGGTCGAAGATCCGAGTCGTAATGGGAGTATATAACACAGGAAACCGGACGGACACAAGCCGTTTTGCCAGGTTAGGATGACAAACACAAATTTGATACCAAAATTGTGTAGGAAAACCGACTATACAATCGGACAATAGAATTCATTTTTGAAATCACGAGAACGTCCTCTGAGAAGAGTTCAACAGAGGTCATCCCTATATAACTGGGTCCTGGACACCGAATCGGCAGATGGCCGCAGAGACAACACATGAAAGCATCTATACACGTCAGTCGATATTTGGAACTATTAATTGTTCGTTATATACTCATAGTATTTTGACTTGCATATTTTTGTTCATTCACGCTGTATTTGTTTTTCTAAGTTTAAATTTAATAAAAATACTACTCGATATCAACAATCATTTGTTGATATATCACAAGTCATTCATTCGCCTCCTTGAACGATTTTTGATCTTCAAAAGTTCGACCAAAAAGCTCAACTTGAATTTTTGAAAATTTTGTGCTTTTGTTCCTGACGTCCAAACACACAATAATAGTATATAAACATATGAAATAAAACTATTAAAAATATTAATATTACTTTTGTAATTTTTGTATCAAAAATAGAAAAAAGTATTTATACATGTACCTACAGTTAAAAATGTCTAGGGGGAGCCATGGTCTCTATGACCCCTCCCTAAACGCCGCCTCTGGCGTGACCAGACTTCATCCACAGTAGCAACATATTTAATGACCGGCTCCAAAAAATATTCAGAAGTCTTTTTTTTTATCTACCTAACTTAATTTTCAAGCTTGTAGTGGTAAAGATAACCAAAATATTGAGGTGGAGCAATAATTACTATAGATGATTTTAAAATTTTAAATCATCTATAGCTCGATAAATAGTCTGAATACATTATGGACGTACTTATTCCTGAAAAGTTTCACACTGTCCCCGGCCTAGCATGTGAATGATGGTTGGTCCATCCAAAATTTTTGGGTGCACTATGGAGCGATCTACTTTTTACTCTCAGGACAGTTTCATAAAAGCGTCAACAAGATCAGATTTTGTAATGATATGATTTGGTCAAACGAAGACTGCAGAGACAACGGATACTCCTGAGTCCTGGTTCTCGTGCGAGAAGAACGCATCCGGGTTACCAGAATGATGTTCACATGTTGAGATGTACAGCTTGCTGAATAAATCCCGATCCTTTTTCATCTCTGACTGTCTTGCTTTCACTTTGTTTAGCGTTTTGCCGTTTTGGTAATACCTAGGTACTGCCAAAAAGCGGAAATTTGTTCATCTTAATAATATTCGATAAACATAGGCATCCAGAGTAAAGACTTTCGTTTATGAACAGTCGGTATTGGCTTTCGCCAACTGCTTCAATGTTTCACAGGGCGTTGACAATTTCCGGCGATGCTACCTGTTTAGTGTCAATATTATACAGTTCCGAAGGGTCTTTATCAAATGGGTTTCCCCAATCGCTAAGAACCTGTACTCATTTCCTCATGTCTTCGGAAAACTTCTTCTTTGCGCATTCGGTGTTCCATGCTTTTACGGGGGTCACATTGTTGCTTCTATTTGTGGAAAAGGCAAGAGAATAGCAAGAAGAAGGCGTATCCAGAGGCCAAAAATGGATTTTCAGTAGCAGCAAAAGAAGAATCAGCGTTATCATATCTCGACAAATTCGTCGTGGCTTTGTACGACAGGTTAGGGTACAACCAGAACTTAAAGGAAAAGTCCATCTTTGTGTACCTAATCATTTTCTTATATTTCCGTAATTGCCTCAAGTCCTGCATTACATCAGTGAACGCATGCAGAAAAATGCTGTTTACAAAGAAAGACAGAAACTCGGGACTCTCTGAAGTAGCACATCTTACATGCTATTTATCAAGGAGCTTGTGTTTTAAATTATTTTTAACATACCTATATTTAAATATTGTTACTTTGTTTTGTTTTCCTTTTTCTTAAAATGTCATAAAAATTGCCTATACAAAACCCTTTAAAATCAGGTGTGTGGAGCCTTCTTATGTTTTGAATAATTTGAATCAAAATATAATATAGATACATTTTAAAATTGAGTGTAAATAGGTACTGTATGGATGAATTGAAACTTCTAGCACATAAATTAAGTGGAAATAGTAATTCATAACAATAAAAATCACTATAAATTGTGTAGGACGTAGATATTAAATTTAATTTATTGCCTTTCAGATGCCTCCCCTCCAAATTAAAAAAAAAATCAACAACTTAGAAATGGGGGGAAAATTAACTACGGGAAATAAGACAAGAACTAGCACTAAAGAATAACAACCTATAACAACTGGAATGCTCGCCAGGCAGTGTTGCCCGAAAGAGAATGTTAAAAAGAGACAGCACATACTAAGATACATACTATACATGGTAAACACTGTAAAATTAAAGCCCATAGAATATAGATAAGCAGTATAAGAATGATAACAACGTAGAATATTTTCTGATAATAATTTTAATTTACAATATAAATATGTATTGAATATTCATTTTTTGTTACACACTTATAGTTAGTACATATATATTTTTGAATTAATCTTATAATTTTTATAATCATTATGTACCGGAGCATTCATACAGCTTACATTAGACTAAATAAGGTTAAAATTATTTTTAAGATTAAGAACCATTTTTCTACAAGCATGTTTTAAAAATTATTTTTCTTAACTTTTTAGCTCCAACATTTGAATAGTACAATACAATGTACATTAAATATTGGTTGTGTGAGTCAAGTTCGATGGAGAGGTAGTAAACATTACAAACCAGAATTCAAGAAATTAAGAGCTCAAAAGGTAATTGAATATGTAATTGTTTATAAATAACTAATATTTTAGCATTTGAGTATGAAATATATGTATAATGATTAATTTTAGGAATTTAGAATAATACATGTATATAAATCACCTTTGTAGAAATTTTTCATTTCATCAAACTACTTGATACTTCTCTATTTTATACCCTAGTATACCTGTATATCTATTGATATTTGAATAAAAATAAAACAAGCATTTGGTGGGTTCGGGCAGTACTTTTGGTTAGCAATTTTGGTTTAAATTCAGTGGCTGATTCCACCCCCCCCCTAATTTTTTGGCTTATTCAATATCAGACGGGCACGAGTCCTCTTGGATAAGCCGGTGGCATGAGTTCTTCAATTCTTTTAAGCCTTTTCGCTTATTCCCCATTTTGGAAAGAATTTTTTTAATATTTGTGGAAAAAAATGCCTCTGAACTTTTTTGATCACATAATATGCAAAAAAAACCTAGCTACGTGCCTGAATCAGTCTTGTACCCACTTATTTAAGACTACATTACTGCATATGACTTATATTTAAAAATTAATATATGCAGGTTCTTAAAGTGACTTTACCTGATTATGATGAAGATAAAAATACAGATGATAATTACAATCCTGAAAAATTACGTAGTAGATACAAAGAAAAAGGCATACAGCCTATAAGACCATGGATAGAACGTGCTACATTTATTAACAATACTGGTGCCATCATTGAACCCTATGTTCCACCTGAAGGAGATGGCAAAATTTCACCTATTAGTACAGCTGTTAAGTCAAAAATAATTTATTTGAATTTATTCTGTAGTAAATCACAATATTGTACTATATAGGGAGCCAAACAAAAAATTGAATTATTAAAGAAAAAAAAAGAAACTTGGCAAGCCATACGTAAAATAAGACAGAATGAGGAAGAATTTGAATTATATCCAGAATTTATAGCAAAAGCACAAGATATTTATATTAAAGCTCATACAGTTATGGCAAAGTTTGTAACAAGTTTAATGATTATTAAGGTCCAGATGTTGATGCCCTAAAAAATTTAATTTATATTCTAAATACCTTTAAAATTGTTTAATTACTTAAATTATATATCGTATTAGGTATATGTATTATATTTATACGACTTATGATATTTCTTATCATAATTTTTTACAGTGATAATATACATTTTTAAAACTAAAATGTATGCACAAATGTGAAATTGTAAATTAAAAAGTATAAATTAGATACATAAATTAATAATTATAGTAAACTCATGATTTTTCTGTTAACTATTGAAAAAAAATTACCTTAAAATGTTAAAAAATACATTATTTGTATGTATTGAATCATATTTTTATTGTTAGCATCACTTTACACAGGCGTTCCAAAAAAAAAGTCATCAACATCCTAGTCCTAATTATTATTATAATTCATATATTTTTTTTTAGCAAAGATAAAAAAAATTTACTTCAGTATGTTACTGAAAAAGCATATGTTGTAAGTAGTAAACAAAATAATTTGATTTGTTCAGTTTAAAGTATAATATATTTTTAATATTGAAGGAAATGCTACACAACATAGACAATAAGACATTACACTGGTCATTCATAAAATCAGTTGAACCACCACGTGTGGTTCATGCAAGAGTAACAGATATTATAACCACAGACAATCTATTCGCACAATTAACTGTGCGATTTCATACACAACAGGTATATATTTCAAATCATTTTATTTAAAATGTATTATTTATAATTAATTAGAATTATATACATTTTTTAGACATTATCTATTTTTGATCGTTTTGGACGCCTAATTTTTGGTAGTGATGTAATTTCCAAAGATGTTTTAGAATATGTAGTATTTGAAAAGCATATTGTAAATCAATATGGATTGTGGCGTATACATGGAAAAATTATTCCTGATTGGATGCCTCCTAAAGAACATGCAAATGTAACAAATATAATAAATATTGAACCTAAAACAGAAACTGCCTTAGAAGCTCAGCCAGATGAAACAAAATCTAATATTGTACTTCCAGATCCATAATTAGATGCATTATTGTAAAAAAATAAATAAATAAAGATAGAGATAATTGTTATTAATTTCCTTTTTAATAAATATTTAAAAATTTTGTACAAAGACTATTTAAGTCAAAATATAAAAATATATGACATAATATAAAAAATAAATACCCATTCCATAATAATACTGTACGTAAAAAATACATTTAATAATATTCTTAAGATATATATATATATATATATATATATATATATATTATAGTACTGATATAATATTAATAATCCGTGCCAAATCTACTGGTTATAGACTCCAATTTGAGACTAGTAAGGAATACTATTTTAAAACGGTGCTAATTATTATTATGATTAGATTAGGTTATTGTATGAACATTACCTAAATAAACATGATCTAATTGCAGGACATTGACTGGAAACTTATCTACAACTGTCAGTAGATAGGGCCCAGACTCAAGTAAACTTATTGAATAATATTTTATACATACATTTAAACAAAACTACTTGTTGGTTTATCTAAATACACAGGTTTTTTAATTTTAATATCTTTTTTTTTTGTAGTTTGATGATCATTAGTTAAGTTCTTAGGTTTAGGTGGTAAGGGAGGTGGAAGATGTCTCATTAATTTGGTTCGATCGTCCGCTATTGGATTTGGCCTTTTAAATTCACCATCATTCTGTGATTTATAAAAACGAGCTGATTCTCTGGCTCCATCATTACGCTCTGTTAATCTGAGTGATTTACGCTGTTTTTTGTTAGTATCTACTACAGTTTTATTTTTTTTATCCTAAACATACAAATAGAAACTAAACTTTCAAATTAAAAAAATATATATAAATATAATTATGTACCTTTAAAAAATCTGGCATTTCAAAATTAATTTCTGTACCCCGTTGATCCTCTAATCTTCTTTGAGCTCGTTTTAATCCTTCATACAATGCTGAAATGAAACAGAATAATAAAATATTACTATAATTATATTTATAATTCGGTTAAATATTAGATTAGTATAAGTCATTATTGTGTTTAATAATGAAATGCACATAATATGTAATATTTTATTATAGTACAGTAAAATCTCAATAAGACGGAAAACATGAAAAATCAAACTTAAAATAACAGTCAATTTTATTTTCGTATTGTTAATGCCCATAGATAAGTAATGATCGATATATGGGTGCATACTTCATACAATGACATTAAATACTAATAAAAATCTATATGTATTTATACATAATACAACATAATGTCTGAGTACAGTATCAAATCATATTTTATTCATGCTGTTACACGTTTTTTCGTATTTGTGAATCTCGTTAAAATGGAAAAACTGGACGGTCCTAAGCGATTCCATCTTATCAGGGTTTTATTATAACTTATAAATTAGCTGCTAGAATTTAAATAAATTAATTTATGTTTATTAACAAATCCAAGTTATTTTAGGAAAAAACCCCATTCCATATATTACTATGTAAAATATTATTCCAATTTTAACTTATGATTAATAACTAAAATTTTATTATTATCTAGATGGGTGGCCTCTTTAATGTGTTAACCAGGTGAAGGATTTAGGATTCTCTATGTTCCTTATCTTGATTGTCAACCTCATATTTCGTTTGTAAAGCGCTATGTATTCTTGGTTTTATTAGACGACATTCATCGAATTTCGACTTTTTAATATTTTTCTTTTGTAATATGGTGCTGTTTTTGGCCCACCATACTATAAGTATCAAGTGGCCAATTGATAAAAGTCCAGAACCAATTTCTGAATTTTGTAGGTTACTATATAAATATTACCCAACCACCTTTGTCATGATTATATATAGGCCTATTAATGAAATAGTTAAGCTTGAATCCTTAGCTAGACATAAGGTCTTTAGTTATCATCTTATTAGGAGATTGATTGAAGGACACATAGACACACCGTATTTACTAGAACGACTCAGCATTTGTGTTTCTGGTAATACCAGGCTTCGAGGTAAAGAAATTACCTATTAAAAGTTGGAATAATTTTGCAAAAAATACACTTTTAAAGTGGTCAATAATAATTTATAATTTTTTATATCTAGGCCAACTTAAATCTTTCCTAGAAACTATTTAAAATATACTCATTATAATATTTGTTATATTAATATAAATTTTATATTAATTGTTTTATATTGTTATCAAAAAGCAGAATGGAGTCAATTTCATTTGTGAAAATGGAAAAAATAAAATCCACTTCTTTTACCGGAAAATTAAAATTTTTATTAAATAATTTACAAACTTACCTTCACTTTCTGATTGTCGATCATTTTGTATTTTTGTAATTGGTTTTAATTTAGCAATAAGGGGCGGAAGTTTGCTCAGTGTTTGCTTCTTTTCAGTAATATTAATTTGTTTATCTTGTATTACACATTGTGACTTACAAGTCTTTTTTATTTTCTAAAATAAAAAGCACATTAAATAATTATTAATTAAACACAACATTTTAATACTAATATTCTTACTCTTTGTTTTTCTTGAAATATTGAATCTCTTCTTAAAAATCTACTAATCAAACTCGAAGATTGTTCAGATCCCCATTCTTCAGACTAATAAATTGTTAAAAATAATTATTTAATTGAATATTAAATACTAGTATTGGGTAAAAGTTTAATGTATAATAAATGTCTACTAACTTTTATGGATCCTTGATCTGATGGAAGTTTTATTAATTCAGGATTTTTATTTTGCAATAAATCTTCAAATACTTGATTAGTTAACTCATCTAAATTAGTTGAATCTTGTCCATTTTTCATTGTAAAACTTTGAGCAAATGATGTCATATTACTACGAGTTAAAACTTGGATACGTCGACCTTCTACAAGTGAAACATCCATTTCTGGATCTATAACTTCATTTTCACTTATCTAAAATAATAAATTATCATAAGTGATGCTATTTTATTACTTGTTACGTTTTTAGAAATACTTACAGAACACAATGTCACGAGATCAATTTTGTAACCATATGAAGACAATATTGGACCAATCTCTTGTGCAATTGTTGAATCTATTTTACAGTCGACATTTATTGTTTTTCTATCAGGTAAATCTAATCTAAACCATATTCTAGGTTCAACTTTAACTTCTAGACCATCCAATATACATGAGCTGCCATTTAAATCAATAATCTACAAATTGAGATAAAATTACAGTTAATATAGTACCTAAAATGTATTGGCCATTACCAACATTTTCAGAACTATAAAAATAATATTATTACTTATTATTAGTACTTAACTTGTGCTGTGGAAAACTAATAATATAACAAATCTAAAATATATCCAAATGAATCTGGAAAATACCCTAGTAGTGTCTCAATATGTCTAATTAAAGAATTACTATATTTATCATCTAATTATATTCAGAAAACCCCTAAAAAATACAAGTCCTTAAGCTAAAAAACCCCAATATGTTATTCTGACCAATAATATATTATTATTTAAAAAATGTATTTAATATAATAAGAATATCATCATGGTTTTTTTTAAAGTTTGCATTAGAAAATCATTAGAAATTTAAAGGAAAATCTTTGTGATCATAGAAGATTACAAGTAAACTTGTAAAATAATGGAATGAAATGGCATTTATCATCAAATTTTACAAGTTGCCTTAGCATTAATATATTCGGTCTTTATATATGTATCATGCCAATGTAGACAATTATTTGTAAGGTTTTTTTTTTTGTTATTTTTAAGAGATTTTCCTTTGAATTTCTATACGAACATTAAATCGATGATGCCTAATTGTCTATTGTTGATAATAGACGATTTAGCGTTCTACAAGTTTAGTATTATAACAATTATTTTTTTTAATTAAAATTTATTATTGATTAGCATAATGCATGTTTTATTTTTTCAGCTTACAGACTTAAATTTTTTAGTTTTTTGTAAGTTACTACTTTTTTTTTAAATTTTAAGACAAAGTTATTAGTGATATTTTTACTGAATACAAGAATACTGACAGTTGAAATTATTTTTGAATATATACATTTCATGGACATTTAAAATAATTAATGTATATTACAAAGGAAATTGCATAGAAAATACTGAGTTGGGCTGGATATTATTTGTGGAAACTAAATTTAAAATAATTAAATATAATAAGACATAATAAGGATGATAACTGAAGAGGGCTTAATAGGATAAAAACCTTGTTTAGGATGAGGAGACTGTATAAAAAGGAATGTAGAGGCCAAGGAACAATTGAAGAAAACGGCCAAAGATAGAAATTTATGGAGTAGAATTTGTTTAACGGAATGGTCTTTTATTTTTAATTTTTAGCAGCAACCATTAAAAATACAGCGTAACTATTACTATAGACAAATAATTACAATATTAAAAACAATAAAACAAACCTAAATAAATATAACAATGAATACTAAAAAAAATAAATGCATACATGAATATCAATGAAAGTGTTAAAAATACATAACAACCAAAGAGAAGAAAAATGCCTTAAAATATATATAATGAAATACACTAATTTATTATTACTGACAATAAAAGAAAAAGAAATAAATAACTTAAATATGTAGTGTAAGACAAAGAAAGATATAATTACAATCTAAATTAAATACGGAAACCAGTCTTTGAAAATAATTTTAGAACTAGAGGAATAATTATACAAAAAAAGGAACCAAGGATTGGTATGGTCTTAATAGCCGTAAACTAAAAAATAATTAATATTTCGTATAACATATTACAATATTAGTTCTTTATTAAAATTATGATACTATAATGAACATTAATTTTTTTGTGAACTGTAATTTTTATCAAATTTTTGCTCCACTAAGAAAAATTTTAATTAATTCTTTGTGACATATTACAAGAATGACACAAATAAAATGTAATAAGTACTTGGTAACATTCATTAAATAATAATATATTCAGACTAGCCGAAAGTAGGATTATCATATTTTATTTTGAAAATACTGGGACAAAAATAAATTATTCCATAATTTTACTAAGTGAAAGTGTTTTATCCCTACTTAACAAGTTCTTTATGTTTTACTAAATATAAAATATAGTATTTTTTCTGTTAAACAACATTTTAACCAGAAGACTCTAATTAGTTATGTGACCTTGCAGAAAGTTCTTTAAAATCAATACATCTTTTTTTTTAATTGAATGACCCAAAAACACGGAAAATACAACGAAATGCGTATTAAACACTATTTATGATATTATTATATCTATATAGCATAGTAATTTTTATAGTCATTAAATTGTTATTAAACATTTACAAAATTAATTGTCATACATTGAGCCGTTGATGCATTTGTGTATATAATGGCCACCTTGTTCAGGGAATATTTATTTATTTATATAATATAATATTATAACAATGCTATAACCTACTGTTTCGTTACATTTAATTTTTGGGATTTTTTTTTAATTTGGAGCAGACCTACCAGTCTCCTTGATAATAATTTATTCTAACTAAGAAACAACAAAATTTGATAAAAATTGTTCACAAACAACATAGCAAAGAGAGGTAGTTAAGGAAGTTAACAGGAAAAATCAAAACAATTTTGCTCTGTATTATTACACACAAATCTATCATGTCTGCAATTCAGTATCTGTCCCTCTAGAACTAAACTTTACTATTCCTGAAAAATTACAGATCCCAAATGTTTCCATTTTACATATTAATACAACTAATACAGTTTCATATATTTTTTAGTTAATTAATTTTAAATAATAAAATATGAAAACAATTAACAGTTAGGTTAGGTACCTAACCTAACCTAACATTAAGTCTTAAGATAAATAGACCAGAAATATTGTAGGAACTAGTAAGAATTATTATTTTTTGTTTTCATAATACAATGGGATTAACCTATAAAAAAGGGGTTTAATTTTGATAATTCAACATTTTTTAAAACACTCTTACCTGTTCGCTGTTTGATTGAACTTTTACTTTGAAATATTTATAAGGATAACCACGTTTATCAAACAATCTATGAATAAGAACTTGGACAGTAATATCCGGAGTCACATGCAATACTGTTGATGACTGATCAGGAAGTGTAACTCGACATAAACCAGATGTTAAAGGAGGTTGTACTGAAGATTGACGTCTCCACGATAATAATGACTTCCGGCGACTTCCAGTGTTAACGCGGTATTCAACAGTATTTGTATTAGTTGTTTCTTCTACATCACAAATCTATTAGATCAAAATTTAAAGAATATATTGAATATTAAATTGTATTTATTTAAATTATATTACTAAATACAAAATACATAACAAAATATACTTTTTTGCTCTGAAGTTGTAAAGAATTTATTGTTTTATCTTGTTCACTAAATGGTAAATGATCAGCTATTTGTTCCACTAGGCACATTTTATAAAGATCAGATTTTACAAAACGGGGATAACTATCAAACTTCATTAAATTGAACACTTGTTTTTGTGCCTAAAATAAATATATATGTGAATTATTATACTTATGTATTATATACAGAATGTCTCACAGAGAACTGACAAATGGTCGCTCGGTCGTCAGTTTGCATGTGCAATTTAATTTTTTATTAACATTTTTATTTTATAATCCAAAATGACTGTTTTATAAACAAATATTTAAAAAAATATTTGGTGTTTAAAACTATTAATTAGGTTACAATATTAATTTTTAATCAATTATTAAAATTTATTAAAATTCAAATATATTATATATATTGTCAATCAACATTACAGCAATATAAAAATGATAATTACCTAATAATTGATAATATAATATCATTAATAATAATAATTATAAATTTAGTGAACTTCAAAAAACTGTTAAAACCCGACGACTTAATATTAATAAACATTTCTAACAATTTTTCTTTTTAATTAATTTATAAAATGGCTGTATTAGATTATAAAAATTAAAATATAAAAATTGTAGTGCAGTGTTCTAATAATATTATTACAAAAAAAAAAAAACTTGCAAATATTGTACAGAACAAAGGTTATTGCATTTGTCAAATCTTTGTGAGACACCCTCTATACATTTTATATTATGTATCAATTATAAAAAACAAACATACATGTAAAAATATATTAGGATCAGCTTGTTCAATTTCTTCAATTGTAAGATTTGAAGCTTTTGAATCAACATTAACTGGTTCAACAGCATCACAAGCTAGATGTTTAGTATATATATCTCGAGCAATTGCACACCGTAATTCTTGATCTACAGTAGAACGATATTGTTCACATGCTGTCCAAAAATATAAATTCTCTGCACTGAATTCTTTTTTTAAAAATTCCTATTTAAAAAATAGTCTCATTAATAGTTATCTAGTAAATATTATAGGATATGTTTTATTACAGAAATTTAAGACATTTTATTAATCATTATTTTGTATTTTTAAATTAATTAATTAATTTATTAATTGTTTATTTTAATAAATAATTTGTATTTAGTTCAGTTTAGTGAATCTTCCCAACTTATTCATTAATTTTTTTATGTACTTGTATTCTAATATAATTTCTTACAAAAACAAATTAATTTGTAATTTTTCAACATAGAATTTAAAATTTCCAGAAGGGGCATAAGTTCAAATTATTATTTTAACTTTAAAGGACATTTAAAAACAATTTTCAATTATTCAAATGCATTCAATATCAAGCATAAATTGAGCATTTTGTAATTCCATCCTATAATAATATGTACTTAAACATATTCTCTTAGTTATAAATAATGTGATTATAGAAAAGCTGGTCAGTAGAGGGTGGAAGCATTTTGTTCATTGGCTAGGATATATTGAATTTGAAAGCAATGAAAAATCATTTATTTTGATGAAACAATTCTCACTGAAGCTTCAACGTATATAACAAGAATATTATTATTAGCATTTATATTATAATAATTTTTGATTTCTTTTGGTAGTTATAAATAATATATATCACATGTTTAATCGGTAACCATGATTATTGTTATTTTCTAATTAATAACAACTTATTGTGATATTTCCCTTATAAAAGGTTATATGTAATGCTTTTTAAAACTACATAGAAAAACAAAAAGATCTCTATAAAGTACCAAAATAAACTTCCTATTAAAATCTTTATACCAGAAAACTCTCATATTATAATATGCAATGTTTATAAACTAAAAAATATAAATAATAAAAAAAATAAACATCATTGTAAAACCACTAGCTCCCTCGCTACGCTCAGAATCTAAAATTTAAACATATAAGGTATCTTATATTATAGTAAATCACCATAATATTTTGTACTATTAAAATACTTTTTAAACTAAAAAAAAAGTGGTCTAGTTCATTAAATCTAAAATTTAAAAAGTATGTGACCCATTATTTTTCATAAAAATTCCATTTGTTTAAATGTAGTTATTTATTATTAATATGAAAATATTAATAATAATAATAAATTATAAGTTAATGGAAACACATCTTTAATTAAAGATGATTAATTCTGTAAATTTAAATGAACTACAATAATTCACAATATTTTTAAATTAAACACAAAATAATAAATACACAATTATTTTAGATAATTATAATAAAAACTTACTGCAAAATTTTGAGAAGTTATAGGATCCTGTAAAACATTCTCAAATGATAATGTCCAATCCTGGGCTTGGCTGGTTTTTGAATCATTCTAAAAATATAAATAAATTATTATATGAAACTAAAATATTCACAAACAAATTTAAATGACTATGAATAATTTATAATTATATAACAGTTTGTCTTTTAATTACATATGTAATTAAATTATTATACTCAGTCTAACTTCAACATTTTAACTAACATGGAATGACTAAATTAAGTTTAATATAATTATAAATATAAAAATATATAAAATATTTAGATAACTTTCTAGTTTTCTAGTTCCTATAATAAATGATAATTTATAATAATGACAACATTGTGGAATGATACAACACTAGAGATGCTTCTTGATTAGATTTAATTGACCTGTCATTAAAAAAAATATTTACTATACACCAATAAAAATATATCAAAAACTTAAATAAAATATAAATTCAAAATTGTGTTATATATATACCGTTGTTTTGCTTTCAAAAGAATTTGTTCGTCTGAGAACACGTACAAAAGGACTGTTAGAAAATGTAATACAACTGATTTTACGAAAAGGAAGCATATCCTTTGCAAGTAAAGAATATTTTTGCAAAAAACATTTATTAAATCAATTTGTTAGAATATAGCACTATAGTAGACACCACAGTAAACATTTCTCACTTAGCCTATATGTATTATTTTGATTTGTAATTATGTATGACAAACACATGCTACAGGTATTGAAGTGACGTCATTACATATAGTAACCTACCTATCATCACATTTAAAATTGTAATTAGACTTACATCCAATGAATACTAATACATTGAACTCCTAAAAATATATATATTTTTTATTAGCAACAAATATAAAATGTTTGTCTCTTCATTAAAAGCTATAAAAAATCTCAATAATTAGTACCTAAATAATAACTTATCATAAATACATATGGTATGAACAGATATATATTATGTATTTTTTCTATTGGCATAACATTTAAAATACATGAGAAAATTACACATTTAGTAATTATATTAATATTTAATATGATATACATAAATACAAAATCAGGGACGAATCAAGAAATATTTTATGGGGAGGGGTCACATACCTTTAAATGATTTTGTGGGTACTTATTTGTCTAAAATTATATATATAGATATAACATATTATAAGTATATGATATTTTTAAAATTTGGAGGGGGTACACACCCTATTTGATCTGTGCCTGCTCAATTTAGTAGGAGCTAAGTCCCCTAAAATCAATCATGGACCTCTCCAAAATGGTGTGTATTTAATATAATTTATATAGTGTAGCTCTATATGTTAGTGTTATAAGTATAACAGTAATATAATACCCCCCCCCCCCAAAAAAAAATAAATAAATAAATAAAATAAGACCGCAAAGCTCAAATTGTGCATCAAACCAAAAAATAATTGTAAATCGTAAAAATAATAAACCATAAAAACTAATCTAAAAACACTGAAACCATTATTTTACATAATGCTGAAAAAAAATTGAATTTTATTTTACAGAAACACAAAAACATTTTTTTTTTATCAAATGATGTCAGTGACGAAACTAGTGGATGGCAGGAACAACTTTTTCCCTAAAGTATAAATTCAGTCAGAAAAATCGATTGTAAGCCGTATAAATTGTTAAATTAGAAATTTTTATTTTTGCTTATTACAAAAAAATATCAATACAGTCGGCCAAATTAACCTGACTGCCCCCTAAACAAAACAATTGCTGTGCCTCTAAATAATTTCCCATCATAATCAGTAATCACGAAATTTTAAATCATCTAAATAGGTATATTTATATACATAAATAATACACAAATATGAGAAAATAAGTGGTGTGTATTACAAGATGCATGTGGTAACTATACTTTCTGCGTATGTATACTGAAGTCTCGAACATACTAACTTCTGTACATACACAGATTTATAAACAAAATATATACAAAATAAACGCTGATGGAGTGTCTTAAAAAAGATGTGTACATATAATTATAAAGCTATGTATACACTATACAGCAATTTTACTGGAATAGTCTAAGCAAACTATCGTAGTATCGAATATTATGTATAGACACAGCCAGTTTTTGATGAGTAATTGGTTATTTTTATTCTGAATTGAGTATAGAAATTCTAAAATAACATCAAAACTAAAATTTAACTATAATACAGAAAAAATTCAAGTTTTTAAAACCCAAAAAACATTAACTTAAAACACCTAATACACCAGAGCCCAAAAAATTAATTTTGGTTAACCTCAAATTAGATTACATATCACATAATAGCCAATAGGTAGGTAATCATTTTAACATGTACACATTTAAAATTTCTACTGAAATAGTTATAAGGAATATATTATATAGGTAATATAATAAAATTGTATTAAAAATAAATATAACTGAAATTAAAATGTAAGGTTACCAGTATAAATAGGTTGTATTGTTATAAATTTAAAAATGACTAGCTGTTAGTGAAAGTAAAATAAAAATATTATGAATATTTGAATCTAGGACAAAATCTGCACAACATTTTTTTTTTAACTTTATAAATATTTATAAAAATGAATTTAAAGTATGAATTTCATTGATTATTTTACTATTCCAACTATTGGTACATTTTAAAAATGATTAAAAACTAAAAAAATTAATTTAAAAATAAGACATTTTCCGGAAATACACATACCATTCACATTTTACAGTTTACAATATAAATTACAAATGCAATCTCTGTTACTATATATTATTCCTAAATACCTAATACTATAGGCAATATAGTGCGTCCTACAACAATGCATATTTTATCAATAATTGTTACCATTAGCACAGAATATATTCACTCCGGGCACGATTTAAGATATATATCTTAAATTGTGACTCCGGGAGTATTGGGTATCATCGTTATCACCTGCTATTAGTACCATTCGTATTCTATAAATTATATCTTAATATTTAATAAATATTAATTATCAAATTTAAAAAAAAAAATTTCACGAGATTTTGTCCTAGTATAAATAATACTGAACTGATTTTGTCCACCTCGTATTTTCTGAACAAATTTTGTCCTTTTACCGAATATTTACTACATACTCATAGTCTTCTTCTCCTTCACATTCTCTCTCAACTATTTGGGGTCAGCCACCCTAGCCCTACACTCCCACTTAACTCTATCTCCAGCATCTTCTTCACTTATACCCACCTTCCTCATATCACTATTCATTATATTCCCCTCTTTTTCGGACTCTCTATCAACACTAATTTTGTTTACTAATTTTACCGTTTCTGACTCCTTAATGCATGCCTAAGCCATTTCAATCTATTTTCCTTCATTTTGTCAATTATCGAAACTACCCTTATATACTTATTCCTTATTTTGTCCTCTAGTCACTTCACACATCTACCTTAACATTCTTATATCTGTTACACTCACTTTTTATTCTATCTTCTTAGCTACACTAAAACACTGCCCAACATTACAATACTACATACTCATAATATGTCAATATTAATTATGTTAGTATTATTATATTAATTAATATAATAATTACTAAAACATAGATTTAAATACAAAATACATTTTTAAAGATGGTCTAGTATAATGTTTTCTAATTACAAAATTTGATTCATATATATGATAATTAAAAAATGAAACTTTTATGTTTTGGTTAAAATAGCATTTTTCCATTCTATATGCATTTTATTTATATATTTTATGTTTGAAGTAGAAATCTATAAATTATAGCATTGAATACATTTAAAAAAAATATAATTTAAAATATTTGTCTTGCTTTGTAGTGTTTTTATTACAATTGGCTGATTGTATCTATATAATTTTTAGTTTCTATAATACTTTTTACAGGGATAATATATAATCATAAGTAAAAATAACATCGTTATTTTAAGATTTATAATCAGAATTTAGCATATACCTAATATAAAACAAATTAGTTGGTGAATCAGTGTTCGTGCAGTAGTTATATTATATTATGTATATGTTATATTATATGAGGCGACTATAACAAGTGACATTTTTACAAAATTTGAGTTTGTGCACAACTAATCAACAAATTTTCCATTCTATTTGTTGATAAAGAAATATAAGTGAATTGTTCGTCCTGTACAACATTATGGTAGTAAATCACTTAATCTACAGATGAAAACCACATGGATTGGAATTTGGAAGTAAATACCTTTCTATACCTTTCTGCCACCAAACCACAACAGCTGATGACATGCTTAAATCCCTTTACTAAGAGAGTTTACAAAATACATTTTTGTTAAAGTCAAAAACAATAACATTGATATTATGATTGATAGATTTTAATATACCTATCTATGTTATTAGTCATGATTTAATCATTTGTTTCTTGTTATTAGTATATTCTATGTATTATTTTTTATTAATTTTCATATATTTTTTTTATTATTCAATTGTAACCTGATGATGACATACGGTCAAATAATATTTCACACAATACTGGAAGACGTTTTTGAGTCTGTAAAGGGAAACATTATACTAGTTTTGAGAGACTTCAATGCAAAGGTAGAACAAGAAAGAAACTATTGTGTCATATTTGGAAACCATAGCCTACATAAGGAATCAAACACTAATGGCACTAAACTAGTAAACCTTCAACTGAAAACTGGAAAGGTCCTAGTTGTAAAAATCATGATGTTCCCACGAAAGGATAAGTAAACAATATACATGGAAAGCACCAAATGTGAGGTACAAAACCAAATTGATCACATACCTACTCATAAATAACCATTTTTAAAATTTCATAAAGAATAGAACATTATTATGAGGAGCTGATTTGAATTCTCAGCCTACTGGTTGGATGTAGGATGAAAGTGAAATTTAAAAAAATGACAAACTGCAAATCAACAAGGAGTAATTATAGCATTGATAAATTTAGTGAGAAAATGGTATGTAAAAAGTATATGTGCAAGATAGACCACATCATAAAAGAAAATCAAAGTGATAATGAAACTATAAATGAAGCATGGGAACAACTCGGGATGTAAATGCAATTGGATATTACCAAGGTAGTTTTAGGCCAAGTAGATAAACTGGTAAATTTGATCAAATTAAGTAACATTGAAACTTATGTAAAAGTCAGAATATGAACTATAAAATCAAAACAAATATCTGTAAAGTCAGGACTGAGGTAAGGAGATTCGTTATTACTAGGGAATGAATTTTTATGCACAAGAAACCCTTTAAATAGGCATTTAAAAATATTATAAAATGCATTAGTATGCAAAATAAAATTGGTGTAACTTTAACAAGAATGATATAAATCGTGCACATTTCTTATCAGATTTTAAATAGGTTATTCTAATAAATATATCATTAATACCCCTTCCCCTTGTGTTCTAAGTGAATCATATATTTTTTAAAATTTTTAGTGAATTTTTTAAGGACATTCAAGTCTATGCCTAAGTTATTACTGACTTAGAACTTTTACTTACACAAAAATCATTTGTTTCTGGAATAAATTCTTCAGTTCCTTCTTTAATATTTTGTAAACTTCCCCAGATATTGACAATACAATCTTCACCTTTAGTCTTGAAATCTTCTAAACTTTGAGTCACAAGGGGATATCTTAAACGGTCAAAGGCTGTATTTGATTTGGTTTTCACATCTGATAATAATATTTCTTGACTTCGATAACTGCTTCCTAAACTCATTCCTTCGCAAGAGTTATTTTCATGTTGTACACTACTCTCACTTTTAGACCTACGATGCCCAGGTGATCTACTTAATATACTATAGTCAGGTCCTAACTGACTGAATACAAGATCAACTGAACTAGTGCTTAATGGTGAACGACTTCTTGGTCCACGTTCGATTACATTATCCTTAGGAGTGATTGAATCTGAACAATCTACACAATGTGTAGCCATATTACCTACCTTAATAGATAAATTGTTATTAATGATTATACATTACTTAACTATATAAAAAATAATTACTTGTTGAATGTGTAAGCATTGATTCTGTACATCAACCATTAATATTCTATCTGTTTGCATACCACAGTAATCTTTATACCCTATACCTGAATCACTATTGCTGGTTGTTGTTGTAGTACTATCATGACTTGGATGAGGTGAATTTCCAATAATAGAAATACAATTAGCACCATTTTTATAATATTTTTCAATAGCAATAACAACTTGATTACAGTTTGGTGGGAATTGAGAACATAAACCATTGGAATCTCTAATACAAGTAATTTTAAAACTATTAGCTTGTGCACAGTGTTCTTCGTGTGATGCTGGATCTACAGCAAAAACATGACAAGAATTTGATGGCTCGTCGTCTATAGATGAAATTGTGACTACGCCAAAATATTTGCTATTTTCATCAGAACTAGCAGCACAGAACATGACTCGACCTCCTGGATAAACAGCCAAAATAGCTCCTGCATTATTCTGTAGACAAAGATTGGATCCATATCCTGTCATCAATACAGCAGCGTGGGAACGTTTTTCTGCTTTTAAACGCTTAATACAGCTTTTTACTACCTAATTTTAAAATGAAAAAAAACAATTTTCATTAAAATATGGGATTTTGCCTTAACTATACTAAAATAACTACTGACAGCAGAACCTTCACTTTTCAAACAATTAAAAATAATAATAATTCCCACTAAAATGTAGTGTTATACTACAGTGTAACAAATATGAACTATAGTAACTCCTAAACTATATATCATTGTTGACAGGAATAAACCTTCTACGTAAAAAAGTGAAATGTTCAGGAAACACTAAAAACTAAATTATAAATGAACTAACATTTCAGCAATAAAAATAAACTATAGAAGATAATTATATTGAAAACAAAATTGTAAATAATGCATAAATTATTGTGTTTAACTATGTTTTGTCAAAATTGCATAAATAGGTACTAGGTAGTTATATTTGAAACACACAGAATTTGTATTTTATATTTTGCAATAAATATAAAAGAAAGATAGCACATAGGAGATTTATTTATATGAAAACATTTCTTTTCTGAATCCAGGATTACCAAAACCTTATTTTGTTAATTTTACACATTTTACACCATTTTATTCCTATCAGCCATCAACAACAATATATTGAAAATAAATTATTGAACCATTACTTTTAAAATATGGAGGTTATATTATATTATATTTTAAAATATCAATTATTATTATTATAAATTAATTAATCAAAAAAGTTAATATCTAGGTTTGGTTAATTATTCTAAACTATATTATAGCTAATGTTTAAAGGATTTTACCTTTTATTATTATAGAGAATTTTGATTATAGGTATACCTAATTATGTATTAATGTATTTTATTACAAACATTATTGGTTAATTAAATTCTAAAATAAATAATACTATAGAAACATGTTGCCTATTAAAAAAAAATAAATAAATAGAAATAATTTCATTATTAAAAAACTTAAATAAAGTACTAACTTGTAGCCGAGATCCTGCAGGTATACAAGGCATTTCTATTGTGCCTAAATACCTTACTACTATTTGGAAATTATAACTTGTTATTTCTTCTTTATCATATGTTGAAGAATTATTACGGATGCAAGGTTTTGATACATGAACAAATTGTAATCCATAATCATTATTATCTTTTCTCATTTTATTTACATTGATCGGAGTTAAGGCTGGCCTAGATTTGTGTGGATATTTTGGTCGTTGTCTTCCTAATTCATTTTTAAACTCCTCATCTGAGCTATCTGAATAATAATTCTCTGCTATTTGTAGCCGTAATGCAGATTGACATTCACCAATTAATTGTACAACATCATCATGTAATAGTTTACTAACATTATGATTGCTAACGGCTACCAAATAGTCCCCAGCTCTAAGACCAGCTTGATCAGCAGGACTACCGGGTACAATGCAGCTAAGTATACAAGGTTGCTGCCCGGATATAGTAAATCCAAAGCCATTTTTGCCTCGATTGATTTCTATCATACGTACACCATAGTTGGGTCGTTTCTTACGTCGTCGTACAGGATGCATTGTAAGCAATAAACTTACATCATCGAAGATTTCAATGCCCTTCTTTGAAACTAAATTTAATGTAAATGGTATTTCACAAACAAAATGTACACCTTCAATTAAAAATGAACTTTAATCACCTATAAAAAATAAAATGAATTATAAAAATATAATATGTTTTGTAAATATAATACAATGTAATTTATAACATTTGATTTAAGACTCAGGTATAAATATTAAAATTAATAATATACTTTGATGATATTATTATTATGCCAACCAAGAACTTTCGCCAAAATAAACCAAGGTTCAATAACAAAACCGTTAAAGTTACCACTATGGTAACAATACATTTTTATCAACTAACTTATCACCATTTAGATATAGATAACAATATTATTAATCTGTAATTTTTTTTTTTAAACAACTGGCACAAAGCAGTAGACGCAAAACTATTGTGTATGTGCAAAGCATGGATATTGAAATTTGAATTTTCCCATTAACATTTCCTATGTTTATAATCAAATTAATATATTATTAAAAAAATTATAACATTGTGAAAGAAATATGACAAAATTATTGGTTTAATATAATTTATCTATTTTAAAAGTTAAAACCAAATATAATTAATTGAAAAATATTTCATCTAAATTAATTTTTCAAGTTAAAATGACAAATATTAGTATTAAATGTCAAAAATGTCGATTTGAATTAGCGTCTAGTGAAAGCTCTTCTATACTTGATTGTCATGAAAAACAAATTCAAGATACTGCTAGAGTTACATACAGTTGCAATGATAATGTTATGGAAAATAATTGGTACCTTACATCTACTACGTTACCAGATTGGATAAATTCTTCTGTGGAAGAAGTAAGAAATTATTTTATTTATTTAATTAAGTAGGTATACCTAATATTTTATAAAAGATATTTTCTTATTTCAGGGTGATTGGCAAAAAGGTAAATTAAGTTGTCCAAATTGCAATTTACGGGTTGGATCTTTTGATTTTGTTAGTGGAATGAAATGCCCATGTAAAAAATATGTTTTACCTCAAATTCATTTGGTTAAAAGTAAAGTAGATATTTACTTTCGATAAAAATGTTGAACTTTTATTAATTTAATTTTATGTATAATTACTATTCTTGTATTCTAAAAAATTATATTAATTGAATAAACTATCTATAACCAAAATTAAGATAAATTGTTAATATTTTGCAAGCTTTATTGTTCAATTAAATTTAGTTAAAAACAGCCATAGAAAAAAAAAACAAAAATATAGGTAGGCAATAGATTTGTATTTTAATGCAAAAATACTAAAATACGAACCAGTGCATTAGTAAACAATATTCTAAAATTAATGAAAATAAATGCCTTAGCATTTTTTAGGTAGATACTGGCTTACCTTATTCTAGACTGCTCTGGAATGATGACAGGTCAACTAAATCCCCGACCATCGAGATCACTGTAGGTCAACTAGATCCCTGGACACCTAGATCTTCCTGGGTCCACTAGATCCTCCTTAGATATTTATGAACATTTAGATCTCCGCAGCCAAGTAGATCTACATTTTTCTTCAAGGAATTCAAATAATGTTATTAAAAATGCATATTGTGATTATGGTCCTGGAGGGAATGCAGAGGCAAAGGATGCATTCGCCCCAGGCTGTAATTTTTAGGGGGCAGCACACTAATCATGGAAATTGGAATTTTTTATTATATAATATATATCAGTTAGTATATCTGCGTATGTAGATATTTGTTGTTAATAATACATTTAAAATTGTTTTGTCAATTATCGTTTTTATAAAGTCTTGAAAAAGCAATTTTTATTTAAATTTTTTCTTTAAAAAAAGCAATATTATTAGGTACTAATTTAAAATCTAGCGTTATTTATTTTATAATTTTATTAAAAATAAAATAAACAAGAGGTTGGTGGGTAATTATTAGGTATAATAAATTATCAAATTCCTAACTTTTTTTTTTTCAACCCAAAGGTTGGTATACAACTCCAATTCTCCATTCTGGCCAATTGGTAGCATTTTCTTTAAGTTCCTTAAAGGTTTGACTCTTGCATCACATTTAATTTGTTCTATATAAGAGTTTCGGTGACGTCCTGCAGTTTTCTTTCCTTCTATCAACCCTCCAATATGCAATTCTTCTGGGTGTCTCAGGGCATATCCAATCATTTTCCAACGCCTTGCTCTAATCGCATCTATGAATGTATGTTTTTCTTCCACAATTCTAAGTACTTCTTCATTTGTTTTCCGCTCCATCCAACTTATTCTTTCTATACGCCTCCAACACCACATCTCAAAGGCTTGTAGTTTTTTCTTTTCGGCATCATTTATTACCCATGTTTTGTATCCATATATTGCAACTCTCCATACATATGTTTTAATTAGTCTCTTCTTGATATTGAGATGTAACTTTTTTGAAGTGAACAATTTATGTTTTTTACTAAAGGCAGTTTTTACTAATACTATACGTTGTTTTAGCTTTTGAATGCTCTTACCATCAGATGTAATTTTGCTCCCTAGGTATACCATTTCATCTACTTGCTCTAGTTTTTGATTATCTGTGTATACATCAGCTTTTATTTTCAAGTCTCTGGCGCAGACTAAGATCTTCGTTTTTGTACTATTTATTTTCATTTCTAATATTCTTAGCTTTTCATTCATTTCATCAACTGCACACTGTATGTCACCTTCGCTCTCTGCTATTACCACAATATCATCTGCAAATTATATCATTGAGACAATTTCTCCGCTAATTTTGATTCCAATATTTAGTTTTGTTAGCTTTGCTTTCACTATATTTATAATGTTTTCAATGTAGCAGTTAAAGATTGGAGGTGATAACATACACCCTTGTCATACTCCTTATTTTATTTGAGTGTTAACAGTGATTTCTCCTTTTTTAATGCAAGCTGTCTGATTTTAGTAAAGACTGTGGATAATTCTTAGGTCATGTTGTTCAACACCTATTTCTTGTAGTGTGAACAGCATTTTATTCCAATTTACATTGTCAAAGGCCTTTTCCAGGTCTATAAAGACCAAATATGTTACTTTATTTCTATCAATCTGTTTTCAATTAGCACTCGCAGTCCTAAAATTGCTTCTCGTGTGCCTTTTTGTCTTCTTAATCCATATTGATCGTTTTTTAAGTACTGTTCCATATTTCCTTCTGTTCTTCGATTTATTATTTTTGTTAAAATTTTAGAGACATCAATGTAGACTCAATGTTCTAAACTGTTCACAGGAATTTTCTCCACTTTTTTTTGGTATAGTTACAATTATGCTTTTGCAGTAATCATCGGGCATCTCTCCTTCCTCATATATGTCCCTAGTTAATTGATATAAAGCATCCTTTATCTTTGTGCTAGCATATTGCAATAATTCTGCCGCTATATTATCAATCACAGGCGTTTTATTTTGTTTCAAGTCATGAAGCGCTAGCTCAAATTCTTAAAAAGAAGAATAAAAAACGGTAACTTTGTTTCTTCTTAATTTTTTATCAATTCCTCCAACTGTTCTCCATCATATAGCTCTTCAATATACTCTCTCCATCGTTTTATTATGTTCTCATCATCAACTAATAATTTACCGTTTTTATCTCTGATATTAGTACAATTTTGCTTTTTCTTTCCAACAAATTGTTGAATCTTGCGATACGCATAATCTGTTTTGTTAACTTTGAATAGCTCATCAATTTCGCCACACTGCTATTCCAAGTTTCCAACCATTTTTCTTTGGATTTTCTGGCTTCCTGATTAACCTAATTCCTTAATTGGCGATACTTTTGTTTTCCTTCTCTTATTGTTTTTATATCTTCGTCTTTGATCTATAAGTTTTACTACTTCCTTATCAATCCATGCTTTTCTAGCTTCATTCTTTTAGTTTTTTGTCAACACAGTATCCGCCACATTTTTGATTGCTGATTTTTTATTCAAAGAATTAACTACGTTTCCTTTTTTATATTCTTGATCCATATGATGTCTATATTGTTCTACAACCTCTGCTCTCTTAAGTAATCTGACACTATATTTATCTTGCTGTACTTTTGGTCTCTGTGGTTTTTTGTATCGGAGTTCGCATTTCATCATTATTAACTAATAATATATTATAATATTATAATAGGTTGGTGATGGGTACACACAAGGAAAAAAAACTATTATGAGTTATAATTTATAAATATTTTCATATTTATTATCATATTATGGGTTTCATCGAAAATCCATTGTACCTAGGTAATATTTTGTTTTTTGACTTTAGTATTTCATGTTTCATGGTGTTTCGGAAGAGTTTATGAAAAAGTCGTATAGGTATATACATTTTGTGAAATCACGAAAAAACAAGAAATATAAATATTGTGGATTTCCTAATATTTTGTTATTTAACACAATTAACTTTAAACGGATAATAAATATAAACATTTGTATTTCTATAAGGGATGATAATATACATGTACAAAACGGTTTATATATTACGCATATAAAACATATGTAATGTATAATTATAATTTTTTTTTATATTTGATATTTACTTTAAAGTTTACATTTAAATTTGGTGTAAATAATGTCCTTGTATCAAGTTAGTTTTTTTTTTTCTAATAAAAATAGAAGAGATATAAAATATAAGTAGGTATCAATTTTGGTATGTATTTGAAATTTTCAATTATATTTTTCTTTTTATTAAATAAAAAAATAATATGCATCTACCAAGTAAATAGAAAAGAGTTGGAATAACTAAGTAAATTATATTAAATATTATTAAGTACCTATCATATTTCATATACCTAACATAAAAATATAAAATACAATTTATTATTATATTTTAGGTAGGTATAGTGAACAACTGTACAAGTTATAACAATATAATAAATTAATAATTGTTTTATATCACTATTTATATCAAAATAGTATATTATTATTTCCTAGTAATTATCTAATACTCTAATATATTAATGTGTTGTAACATATTTTAATTTTTAATTTAATTAAAAATATACGCAATATGCATATAATATGCAGTTTTGTAAAATATACTTTTTAATAATATTTAAAATACCTATTTAATCAAATACTGAGATTAAAGTATTTAAAATTCTCAAATATCCAATTATATACCTATAGTATTAATACTAATGAAGTAAGTAAAAATATTATTGTACTTTTTATTTTTAAATAGTTTTTTATTAGATTAATATTGAATCCAGTCATACAGAATTGATATTGACGAATCTATATGTACTGTACAAGTACAATAGGCATATGCTTTGCTTTTCAAGGGGTACTCTGTCTCAAGATTTTGCTTCTAACAGAGGGTTGGATGTTGCAGTTTGACATTGTGGTGAAGAGGATTCTTTTTAAATACTTTTTGACACAAACTATGATAGTATGAACTGGAAACGACAAGGAAGACGGGTGGGTGGAAGTGGTACGATTACATTTTGTTACTGTTGTAATGTTTTGATTAGTTGAAAAAACTACGGTTATTATCAGAAAATGTCATTCAAAAAGAGTGTTGAAGTATGTTTGTTAATGGAAGCAGTCAACAATGATGTATTAATCTGGGGAAAACAAGATGAAAGTAACCAGGAGATTAACTATTATTAATAAGTAGCTGATTTTAATTTTATTAAATCATTCAATGTTGAGTTAAGGGTTAATGAAAAGACAATTAAATTCTAAATTGATACAGACTCATCTATTACTGCTACATCGTTAAAGGAGTTTCATAAAATTAATTTAAAAAAAGGAAATATGCAGGAAAATTATATTAACCTAAAAGCATATACTGGTACATTAATTATTCCAATGGGATTTGTAAGAGTGAATGTATGGTTTAAAGGAAGAATGAAAATACTTAAATTATATATGATAAAAGGAGGGAGACCACCAATCGTGGTCCGTGATTGGATCAAAAGTCTTTCTGTACCTATTAATGAAGGTGTAGTGTGGTCATAAATTGAGGAAGATATTTATAAGGAATTTCCTTCAGTGTTTAGCAACATGTTAGGGTGTTATAAATCAAAGACATTCAAATTGAATTTGAAGCCTGATACCAAACCAATATTTTTTAAACCAAGGATTCTACCGTTTGTATTAAAAGATAAAGTGAGTAGGGAAATTGATAAGTTGGTGGACCAAAAATTACTAATACCTATGGAAACATCAGAATAGGCAACACCAATTGTTCCAGTTGTTAAAGGGAATAACACACTACTTCTTTGTGGGAATTATAAGACGACACTGAATACGTTTTTGGCGGTAGATAGATATCCAATACCCAGAATTAATGATTTAATGAATACTTGAGGCATCAAAATTTTGTATGTTAGATTTGTGCCAGGCCTATCTACAACTTTCATTAGATCCAGAATCAAGAAAATTAGCAACAATTTCTACACATTAGGGGCTATTTATGTTTAAATGTATACCTTATTGGGGTATCTTCTTCACCAGGAATTTTACAATAAGAAATTTAAAATATTTTAAGAGATATCCAAGGCACGGTTGCGTTTTTTGATGACATCATTATATCTGGTAAAACTGACACTGAAGTAAAGAGACGACTGATAGAAGTATTAGGTAGGTTAAACTTAGTAGGATTGACAGTTAGGAATGACAAATGCAGATTATTTAAAGATAGTGTCACCTTTTTAAGGTTTAAAATTGATAAAGAAGGGTTACATGTACCAGAAACTAGAATTAAAGCTAATTACAGCGGCCCCAATTCTTCAAAATGTTACACAGTTAAAAGCTTTTCTTGGGTTGATCATATATTATGGTAAATTCATAAAGAACATGTCAACAATAGCAAATCCTTGGTAGGAGGATTTGGTATTATATCCTTTTATATTAAAGAGTAATGTAGTGTACCATTGGAATAGGGAACAAAATAAATCATTTAACGATACTAAAAAGGTACTCTTATCTAAAGAAGTATTAATTCATTTCAATCTGAATTTGCCATTAGTGGTGGCATGTGATGCTAGTCCTACTGGTATTGGTGCAGTACTGTCTCATAGATTACTGGATGGGTAAGAAAAACCAATTGCTTTTATTTCAAGAACATTAAATAAGTCTGAGCAAGAATATGCTCATATTGATAAGAGACGTTAGTCATAGTATATGCAGTAAAATATTTCCATAAATTCTTATATGGGAATGAATTTATCCTTAAAACCGACCATAAACCATTAGTAATGATGTACCATTAGTATGATCTTTGGACCAAAGAAAGGAATTCCAGTTTTGGCAACAAACCTTCTGCAGCGGTATGCAATATTTTTAGTAGGATATAATTATAAAATCCAGTACATTAAGGGGGTGGATAACGAAAATGCGGATGCACTATCAAGACTTTCTTTAAATACATTAAACAATTTTAATAATTCAGTTATGGATAACTATTTCTTAAATTTAATTACTGAAAATATTAAATCAATTTCAAATGTGGATATCTGTGAGAAAATTAAAAAGGATTCTCTGTCCAAAGAAGTATTCATTAGAGTTTTTACAGAGAAATGGCAAAAAGATTATAAAAATATAGCAGAGGAAATGAAACCATATTATAATTGTAGGGATCAATATTTACCATTGAGCAAGGGTATAAGTTATGGGATTGTAGACTAATAATTCTACTTAAGTTTAGAGCAGAACTTTTGGCTGAATTACATAGCACACACATGGGGACTATTAAAATGAAAAGAGTATGGCTCGATCATACATATGGTAGCCGGGAATCAGGAAATTGAGAAGGTTACAAAAATATGTAGTGTCTACTGCACAGTGAAAATCCACCTAGAAGTGTACTTCATCAATGGCCTTGTAATTCTCAAAGGGTACATCTAGATTTTTAGGTCCAGTAAATGGATGGATGTTTGTGGTGATTATTGACACTTATTCGAAATGGGTTTTTGTGAAGAGAATGAAGAATATAACGTCAGATTCCACTGATAAGATTTTAAGAGAATATTTTTCTTATTGGGGTATTCCAGCTAAATTAGTTACAAATAATGATCCATCTTTGTGTTCTAATGAATTAAAGAAGTTTTTGGAAATGAATGAAGTTTATCATATTAAAACAGTACCATATAATCCATTATCAAATGGAATGGCTGAGAACTTAGTAAGAGTGTAATAGCAAATAGCAAAGACATTGATACGGATATTTTAAAATGTATTTTAGCTTACAATAGTACAAATCATTGTTCTATGGGGTTTAGTTCAGCTAATTTATATTTGGGACACCCTTTATTTACAACTTTTGAGAGGCTTCATTTTCTAAAGGAACGTAGGAAAGAAATGTGGAAAGGCAGAAGAATTTTCATAGAGGTAATAGAATTAAGGACTATTTGGTTAGAAATGAAGTAGTATGCAAGAGTTATTTAGGGAAAGAAAAATGGGTTGATGGAGTAATTGTCCAAAAGTTGTCACCTGTGACATACGAAGTAGGAGTGAGTGATGGCAGATGTTGGAAGAGACATTAAGGCGCGAATGTTAATCAAATAATTGACAGTAATGGTAATAATAGCATTGTTAACAATAATAATGCCAGTGTAAGGGGAAATAGTGATATTAGGGATACTGGTGAAATTGTCGGGGAAGAAAAGTTGGAAGAGAATCCAGGGGTTGGTAATGAGATTAGGGATTCAAAAGAATTAAGAGTGAAAATGTCAATGCATTTATTAGTAAGTAAACTAATTAAAATTGTAGTACTTATTTATTAATAAAATACTTCTAGTACTACAAATTTAATTTTAGAAACTAATATGAATTCTTAATTCTATTATCTAGGAAATACATATTTTTATTTTTTAATTCTTTAATTTAATTTATGTATATGTTCATTTAAAAAAAAAAAGGAAAATCATAATATATCCAATCACATTAATGTTTAGACAATACAAAATAAAATTAAAAATCTATATCTTATTACCATCTATACCATTATTTTTGGCGATTACTTACAATATATACAGTATACACTAACACGCCTTGTCTGCAATCAGCTATTAAATTGCCTATACTCAACTCCTTAAGACTACACCGTCCGTAATTCAGCTGTAATAAGTAATAACATTGGTTATGCATTATATTATTATAATATAATCAATGGTAATAAGTTAATAACTACTTGTTTTTCACGAGTCAAACCGATTCGGTTAGTGTTTATGTTACTACGTTATAAGCTGCACATTTTATATTATATAATTTTCAAATTTTTACAAAATATAAAAAAGAACTTTATCTATTTCGTAGTGTTTATATCTTTTGATCGATATTAATTGTATAAATTAGGTACCTACCTAGTATAATAATTATTTATGTATTATGATCAGTGTCCGCCTGGCTACATTTTACTTAGTTGGCTAAATAAATAAAAAAGACCCTTCGCAATTGAAAATAATATAAAAATATATTTATTTATTTGCTTATAAATTAATGTCAATTTTCTTATACACTTACGTACATATTATATATGAACGTTAATTTAGAAAATTCAATCCAGCTAGGCGAGCGCGAGTAGGTACCTATTTTATACCTAAGTTAAAAAAATATTGCATACACTTTAAAATGCCATATCTTAATTTAAGTAAAATTAATTATGAAATGTATTTTAACAATATTTTTCTAGACTATCTTAACTCAGTATTCCTAAGTATGTTATGTAGAAATGTAAAATTACTTCGATTGAAAATGTAAATAGTGTTTCTATAATTGATTAAAGCTAATAAATTAATACTTCTAAATTATAATTGTTTTAGTAAGATTCTATACTTAATATACATATTTCAATTGTAGACATTTCATTGATGTTTTAAAATTTTTAATGAATTATAAAATATAATTTTCTCAATTGTATGTAATTAAAATATAAAATGTTTATACGACGTTAATCATGAAACGTTTTTCCAATGTTATTACTGAAATATTTCTACATCGTAATTAGAAATACATTTGTGAAAATTAAAAATTTGAGTAAATTAATTTTTAAAAGTAAATTTGATGAAATATAAAATTAATGTTATTATTATAATTAGGTACCTACCTACTAATATACCTAGTTATTATATTATATAAAGTTTACACACTCAGAATTAGTTCCGATAAGTTAATGTTTTATGTTTTTTAAATGTCTTTTCAATATTGTATAGAATATATTATATATTTTGTTTTTTGAGCTTCATGTTCAATTTATAGTGCTTGGTATTTTAATGAATATTAAACTTCTATACCTGTATTATAGTAACTATAGTACCTAAGCATATATTTTAATATTTTTCATTTTTTTAAGAGCTAGTATGCCTCAACCATCTATTAGCAAGGGGTTCTGTATAGACAACTTTTAAGACATTTTTTAAAAAATGAAAATGAAATACAAATAATTTTAATAAATTTTAAAAGTAATCTAAAAATAGTCTCATATTCATATCACTTTTTATTATTGTGTATGATAACGACATTTGTTCAAAAATATGTTTCCAAATTTTATATTTTTATATCTTACATAGCGTAGAATAAATTCGAACAATTAATTTTCTGATTTAAAATTGAACTACAATAATTTATCACTACTAAACATATTTTACTTGTGCAAGGACGTATAGATACTGAATATTATAAATTATAATACATAATTTTTGTGGCAACTTTTATATGGAGTGGGATGTTATGATTGATACTATTAATTATATCAATAGTGATTACTGATTACTTACAATACATACACACACGCCTCGTCTGCAATCAGCTATTTAATTGCCTATACTCAACTCCTTAAGACTACACCGTCCGTAATTCAGCTGTAATAAGTAATAATTAGTAATAATTGCTTAATTTTCGTGGGACAAAACTATTCAAATCGTATTTATATACCACTTTACAAATTTTTACATGATATAAAAAAGAACCTTATCTATCTCGTAGCGTATTTATTTTTGATATCTTTTACTTACACAATTAAAATTATTTGTTTGTAAATAATGTTTTTTTTTTGTTTTTTCATTTTTTCATAAAACTATTACTGAGTATAATGTTATCAAAAAAGAGAACACCACAATAAAAGAATAACCTTCTCCTGTATATTTTATAAAAATGTTGATAATTCAACCATTATTTCTGCTAGAGTAAGTTTTTCATACGCAAAATAGTTTTTGTTTTCTAAACACAAGTTCAGATATCTTGTATATTTGTTGCGTCTGTCTGTTTGTCCGTAGTTACCGTTACCTAAGTTACCAATAACGATATTCACAATTATTGATTTACATAATATCAATATCGATTAAAACTGGATTATAGAGCAAAAAGTAATAATATCGTTTGTTTTTCGTAGATGTCTTCACTATTACATATCATGGTATAGTGTCCTTTTTATATTTTGAGTAATAAAAAAAAAATACACATCCATGAAGTTGGCCCACCGAAAACCGTTCAAAATATATACCAAAACTTTGCGAGCAATTTGCTAGAATTTTCGAGTTCATTCCCAGAATTTGTTAGTCATTAGTCATTACTTTCCCCACTGTTCAAGGGTGGGCCAACCTCAGACAGCCCACCCATCTTACATAAATCCATCGAAAATCATACCAAAATTTTCCCCTCAATTCGCTAGAATTTGCAAAACCATTTCCAAAATTTGCTAGTCGCCCAAAGCTAATATATGAGCTTTCAACGTTTTGTACTTGGCCCACCGACTTTAAGCGAGAGAGACGAAAGTGGCACCAAAATTTTTCGCTCAATTCGCTAGTCTTCAATAATTGAGTTATGTATGAGCTTTCAAAATTTTATAGTAGGTACTATTGTAAATATACATTTTTTTTAAGTTTAAGTAGGATGTTATGCTTGTTCTGTATTATAATATGAATTATTAAATCTATTAATTAACCAAAAATTAAATAAAGATATATCAAAATACAATAATACTCACTACAAAACGATATGATTAAATAAGGTAGGTGGTAGGTATTATACAATGAGATATAGGTATAGTTGAAATTTTATTGTATATTTTGAAGTTATACATACATATTTTTTACTAATTTTATTTTATAATTACATAGATTATATATATATGATATAATATCTATGATAATTATAAGCATTTAATGAAATTCTATATGTACTTTGTATCTCCTCCCACTTCGTCATACAGGCTTTAAACCGTTGTTTACATTAAATTTGCTAGAATATTATCGACCGACAATGTTTCAAATTCGCGTAACCGCGGTTTCCGGTCAAAATTGTTTTTTAAGTTGGTTCAACTTTACCACAGTCTGAGAAACAGTCTCAGACCTTCAGAGATATTTTACTATCATTATTTTGTTACAGTAACTATTGACGTTTCACTATTTTTAATTTCTACACTACGTAATGAAATCCGAATATTTCACTGCGCTCAAATTCATATTTGCTAGATCCTTGGATCGGTAAATAATTTAATCATTCATTGAAAATTAAAATGATTATTAATAAATTATATTTTACTGATATTTTATAATAATTTATAAATGTTTTCACTATACCTGAAATTGAGGTACCTAAATGTAAAATATCTATAATATTTTGAAACTACTATTTAGATGGGTATTATCATTGATTATAAATTACTAATTTATAATCAATGGTATTATTTATTCAAAAAGTGCGTTTCATGTGTTTTTCTTGAGGTAGAGCCCGTATACATTATAAAATATATTAATATTAATAACAACATTAATATAATTATACATTGACTATAAACTGTTTGTAATTTGTATAGTACCTACCTAGTTCTATTTTTCAAGCTTGAAATATTTGAGTTGAAATGGCTAGACCGGATTTAATCGGATGTAGGCAGATTTACCGTAGAAATGACAATATAAGTATATAAATAAGTTTTAATTGGGTAGCGGTACCACTAACTATATAGTCTATAAATACATAATAATAACCCGCATAATCGTAAACTTGGTCTCTATATACCTACCTATTTAATACTTTGCACATTTTAATATATATTTTACTAAATTTATTACAATCATTTATTATACATCCTTATGTCATTAATCATTATAGTTATTAACAACAATTAAATTTTTTTTTTTTTTCATTTGTATTGTGTTTAACTTCTGCAAATTGTCTTTGCTGTTTTTGAAATGGCAAGTAATATAAGCATTACATACACAAGTTTGCATTATAAATACCTATAATAGTTTATTATACAATATTAAATATTTAATTATACCGTAATATATTTCAATAATATGACGCACCAACAAATTATTTGCTGAAGTCTCAATTAATAAGTAAAATTACTTCGCCTGTTGTAGGTTCTTAAAAAAGAACGTATGGTGGCGTTGGGATTTATATGTACACAAATATTATAATAGCCTGGGAAAGGTGAACTGTGAATCATATCGTTATGTAATTAGTATTGCTGTATTTTGATATGTCTTTATTTTATTTTTGGTTAACTAAGAGATTATAATTATATACATATAACTAGTGGGCCCGTGCGGATCTCCGCAGATGGCAAGGGAAAAAATCGAATTGAAAATCGGAGTAAAAACAATATTATGGTTTAAAAAAGTAGAGTTTATGTACATGAACATTTTACAATAGACACATCCGTTCGAAATGTTCCGAAATTTTACAGGATTTCTTTGTAAACAATGTTAGATGTAATGACGGCGGTTTCAGTAATGGCTTATACTGGTCCTTTTCAATTGCCACTTTTACATTTGCGAAATATGGTACTCTAGAGAAGGCAATTTATACAGTTGATTGACCGTGGGCAAACACGGGGTTTGGTAGGAATATGCCAGCTTTATCAAAAGTTTGCCCTTGAACTTTGTTAAGAGGATGCTACACCTACGATTT
This sequence comes from Pemphigus obesinymphae, assembly GCA_025469235.1. Lineage (NCBI taxonomy): Eukaryota > Metazoa > Arthropoda > Insecta > Hemiptera > Aphididae > Pemphigus > Pemphigus obesinymphae. Next base: position 4,549 of record JAIPRL010000461.1, on the reverse strand, counting down.
TCAGTGATAAAAACATATTTACGAAAAAATGTTAAAACGGGTTCTTAAAGTGATTTTAGAGTTAAAACACATTATCAAATCGGTAAAAGACAACATTTTGGAGTGAACCTCATGGGGGATTTTTAAATTATATTTTAGAAAACAAGTTATTGTTACCCGAAAAATAATAAGAGTAACACATAGAGAAAAATGCATTTAAGATGACATAAGTTGTTTTGTGTACCTAAATTTGCGACTTCATCCCCATTTCACCATTTTATCGCTCGATCAAAATCAATTTTACTTGTATCATTCACAAGATAATTCTAATCTAGAGTCGTTCATTGGGCATTTTTCGCGATTAACCAAATGTAATTTGGTCACTGAATTTTATAAACAATCAGTTTTAGTTACAATAATTTATAACTTATCAAATGGAATGGTTATTATTTTTGGTTTAGATGAGATAAAATAACATAACCTGGTTAATCGCGAAAACACGCCTATTGTTGATCTTAACCCACAGATATGTATAATTATGTTTATTATACATATCTGTGTCTTATGGCCGACCCCAAATAGTTGGGACAGAAGGCGAAGGAGAAGAAGAAGATACATATCTGTGTCTTAACCTCATCGATTATCAATTTAATTTTGAAAAATTTGCGGTAGGCGGAAGCTGATCCAATTGGCAAGTTAGGTAGGTATCTACATAATGATTTGGTTGTTAAAAACATATTAGGAAAAGTAAAGTGCAGACTTAAGTTGCTTAATTTTTACAGGATGACTGTGGGCATCGTCTATATTTTTATTATAAATGCCATCGTTGTCATTATAATCAATCAATGTCATTATCATTTTCACTATTGTAATCAGAACTCAGAACTATCATTCATCTTCAAGGCCCCCATACGCATCAACAAATTTGCGCAACGTCTGTGTTTATGTAAACATGATGTTTGCACAAACTTCGGATACACAATATATTCCAATGGTCCAATTGTACCAACTTCAGTTTAATTTTTGATCTTGTCAAAGTATATTCAGAGTACATTCTACATTTCTATAAAAATATGTCTGACATCGATGATACTTGTGCTGCGGTAGTGATTGCTTGTTTAACGGAAAAGAAAAAAGTAAAGCAGAAAAGGAAAAAAAGCATTTAAATCTCTTGGTTCCTCGAAAAATCGAGTTCGTTAAAACCCCACAAACTTAGTTCACAAACATCATCGGTTCTTGCACCAGGTTTTTGACTGGACTTCACTTTCTTCAATTCTCTACAGTATGATGTACGAAAAAAATTTATTTTTGAATGCACTAGGTTCCTGTTCGCTCGGGGATTAATTTCTTTCTTTTTCTCAGTCAGTTTTTCGTACGCTGCATCCTTCTTAATTCTATTCTTATAGACTTTACTTTTAACTTTCCATAATTCAGGAAACTCAAGATAAAGGACGATAAATTCAAGACAAAATGTTTTATTGTCATAATTTTTAGACTCCATAATTATAAAAAATCAATTTTATATGTAGTTAATTCTATAATAATAATAATAATAAAATATTATATTATATATATTATATTATATTATAAGTAAAGAAAGTACCTATATAATATATATAATATACTATATATTATTCATACAATTTTCCAATGGTCTGGAGGTCTTTTGACAGCCGATGCTGGTCAAACACTGCCATAGACGTTCAAAATGTTTGCGCAAATTTGTTTGATGTGTGTGGGGGCCTTAACACACATAGACATGGTAACACATTTAGAATCTCTGAGCAATAAAATCGTTTGGAGATTTTAACATATCTGTATATATTTATTATTATTTTTCATATATTTATACTTTCAGGGATGTAGTGGAGGATATACGGAGGTATACCTACCACAATTTTTTCGTTAGTGAAATTTTCATCTGATACGCGGGTATACGATCGTATACATTACGTCCTACGTATACTCACTATTTTGACCAATTATTATTTACGGTTTACTAGCAAATTTGCAGTAGGTAGTAGGTACCTATATACTTATTTTAAAAAAAAAGTTTAGTTTTATTTATTATTTTTCTTCATTGCCTGATAAGTGATATGCTTATGAAAATCAAGAGTTTATAATTTGGTACCTAGTATTATATTCTTTGGTAGACTTGGTTGCTTAATTTAGACTTCGTTCTTGGATAGTTAAATCGCTGATTTTAGAAAAGAGATATGTCCAATTTTTTGGGAAAATGAGTTAGTTACACCATTTTGTTCCCGATATCTAGAGGCATATTTAGTGTTAAAAGAAGACATATTCTGCAATTCCATATGAGAAAAAAATCAAAATGAAATAATAGTTAAAAGCAGAAAGTAGTTTTGTCCAGGACATGTCTCGTTTTTGCTCTCATTCAACTATTGATTATGGATACTTCTCCCGCTAATTTTGTGTTTACTCTGCTGATAATGAGTTTTTCATAACTTTTATCATCATTGATATGCTTATTACTTTACTATATGCTTCTGTATATTATATCAAACTACCCTATCATTCCTGAAAATTTAAGTTGATTGCAGAAAGGGGACATATCCAGAAAATAAAAATGACTGCTGTGGACATACAAATATAGTAAATTTGATCTAAACATGATATTTCTCTGTAGAAAGGTATTAGAAAACTTGTATACATTTTTCAGAATGTTGGGTCTATATAAATTCATTGTAAACATTTTTTTGTGTCTCCTGTAAAATTTGGTTTTCTGGACATGTTCTCTTTCTGAACTCAGCGATTCAGAATCTCCATGAATATTGTACGATTATTGTATGCTCTATTCACTTTGGGAATGATACCGGGTGGCGTTGAATTTTATAGATTGCATATATTATTGTATAGCTACATATTTTACAAAAATAAATAATATACATCGGATTACACACTAAAAAATTATGAATTGCATGTATTACAAGATCAATTCAAAATTACTATAATTATTATGTACCTATCCAGTTTCCCAAAATTTTAAATGCTTGTAAATCGTGTTTTTAGTATATCTACACCGCACACATACTGAATTTTTAATTTATACAAATTAATAGTGGGTATATGTATTTTTATGCAATTCTCTTCACGTCATAATAACTAATTAAATATTTAAGTATCTTATATAAAACATGTAGGTATCATAATATTGATTATTTTTGATATATTTTAAAATATATATTACCTTTCTTAATACTTTATACCAATTGGTCAATTGATCGATTTAATTATAAATTATATTAAAAACAACATTACAGATGCAATATAAAATTATATATTCATAGAAATACTGGATAGGTAATTCTTTTAACGTAAGCTACTCATTTTCTGAGTCAATATTACTTGTATCTAAGTACTAGTACATTTTTAATTTAATAATTCTATATTACCGTGACAAAGAAAACTATATATTCCTATTCTTCTTATCTTATCTATTATTAAATTCTGTTTGTCATTCTGGCCAAGGCTTGAAAACGTTTTCGTTTTAAAATGTCATTTCAATTTTACGTTATAACGTTTTCCGTTATAATACGTTATTGATTTTTATTGTTTTTAAGCTTTATTCCTGGTAATGTTATACAATTAGCATAAACGGTCGGTGGGAGAAGGGTTACTCTATCTTAATATTAAATTTTATTAACATATATTTTTAATTTAAAAAAAATAGGGGGCTTGAAATAATTTAGAGAACCATAACCCTCCTGCTAAAAAAAAATAAAAATTTGTGCCACTGGGTAGGAGAAAAATCCCTAAAGCTTCAGCGTATATCCACTAAAAAATTTACAACTACATCACTGCAGGTAACTATTTACATATTGTTTCAAATACATTAGTTGGTAACATATTACTTGTTAATGATGTTCATTATATATCTATTTGGAAAATAGAATAAAAGTACAAAATCCACTCAAAAAATACAAGGCAGACAAAAACGGCCCAGTATTATTTATACTAGAACAAAATCCGCCCAAGATTTTTTTTTTACTTGATAAATATTTATAAAATACGAATAAAAATGAATTAAAAATGTTAAAATACGAATTTCATTGATTATTATATTAAGTATTTATTTCTTATAATTACACTAACTTCAGATAGTAAGTTATATACACTTATATTTATAATTATGTTGAAGGAAAGAGGGAAGAGGAAGTTAAAACAGTGGTAGGGTGAGGTGATAAAGAATGATATGTGGTGGACGAGTAAGTATAAGTGAGGTTAGAATACTGGGGATCGAGCTCTGTGGACTATAGAATGACCGACCCCGAATAGTTATGAGCTCGAACTAAGATATGGTTAGTAGGTATAGTATAAAAAAAAAGCCGGTCAATAGGTTGTAGAAGCACTTCGCTCGTCGGGTGTCAGTATTGGTGGATGCACTTCGATACTGGGCAGGGTACTTTTGGTGGATGTATTGAGTTTGAAAGCAATGATAAATCATTGCATTCAATAAAACGATTCTGAGCGTAGCTTCGGTGTAGTATACATAACTCATATCATTTTTTTTTCTAGGGATCGATCGAGGCTGTTATTTTTATTTTATTTT